>OY720451.1:67083419-67395919 GCA_963082715.1 Harpalus rubripes
ATCGAATAGGCATAAAAAATATCTATAATCACATTTGAAAAAATATAACTTTGTGTTGTAACTTGAGAACCACTGGTTTAACAAAAAAATTTCTTCTTTCGTGGGATGTCCCTCTTGGTTTCCTATAACTTTGACCTATAGTATTTTTTTGTAACTTTAATAATAAAGAAAATAATGGCGGTGGTCGGTGTTGGTGTCACAGCCTGTATATGGTCTAGCCCTTATACAACACTTTTACCCAGCCCTTCTTCACTAGGCTCGGTCACGGAAAGAACAAAATAAAATATCATTACTGATTTAGATGCAGAATTTTATGCTCTAAAACATTTATTTAAAGCATTATTGTCTAAAACTGATATACTACTTTTGCGCAAGGAATATCTATTTTTCTACAGTCTATATACAAAGTAGCCATTTGCGCTCTCTTTCGTCAATGCAAAATGTCACTTTGCCGCTCTAGAGCGACAAAGTAGAAAAACGCTCGCTCCTCAAATTTCTAACTATACAATGTTGAGAAATATGACTTGGCTACATTCTTAATGGAAACGTTTAGTCAGGAATTAATGACACTGAAGTTACACATTACTCACTTACATAACCAAACATTTGCTGTGTACTGTGACGAAAAATCTCTAATAAATAACTTTTGCAAATCGTTATTTTGTCCGTTTGAATCTTCGAAACTCCTAATCGTATTAAAAAATGAATAGGGCCATTTTTGTAGGAAATGTTATCTACTTCAATTTTGTATATAAAGTATTTTTCGCCAGGGCCTATAGTTTCGGAGATTTTTAAAAATTCTTGAAAAGAACACCTTTAAACGGGTCCCCACCCGTCGCTCACCTGTATCTTACTTAGGACTGTTACCGTTATTGCCTTCTTTAAATATACCATTTGAAAACCTAACCTTCAATTTATTAGTAGGACCAATCATCTCATTTTGTTAGAAAATGGACATTCATCCTTTTTCCTTTGACTTTTCAAATGTCAAAGTTTCAGAGATTTAAACCAAATAGAAAAATAGGTCCTAATTTAAATTCGGTTATTGCGACGCCTTTACTTATGCAGGCTGGGCCTCTGGCTAATTTATGATTTAGCTTAACGTTGATAAATCTAAATCTGAATCTGAATTCGCAACAAGAAAAACAAATCACGTGTTTTTATACTCGTTGAAACAATTTATTGTTATAATTCGATTAAGAAATAATTTCGAGTTTTGTTTCCTGACTATAATCATTAAACCCATCACGAGTTATTCTTCTCCCAAGGCAGTGACCAATGAAATCACGTAAAGCTTTTGAAATTCAGTCACATCCACATAATCATAATAATCATAAATTAGTCTAGGTACACCAATGAGCACTTTCTCCTTGCTGTCAGTTAGCTGGCGGCCAGTGGCGTAGCCAGTAGTTGGGCTACCGTGCACCACACCCATCGGAGAAAACAAGATTGCTTTTAATAATTGCATTCTTACAACTGACACCGGACAACTACACTCCATTTATCATACAAAAGCCTTTCAAAATTTATTAAACAATGTATTGTAGCACATGTCGAGCAAATGACAACATTGATTGAAAATTTTAATGATTTTGATCGATATGTTGAATATTTAATTAAGTAATATGGGTTACCAGAGATTTTATCGTTTTTACGAGTAGTTAATAGTCTTATATGTTACTTCAAAATTTTACATACATGATACGGATAGCATGTTTAACATCATTTAAAAGTTATATAATTAATATATGGTAAATATTGTAACATGTGAACCTCGCTGCTGGAATCGCGCTAGTAGCCGGGAGACGTAAACAAGCGAAACGCGACGTGTTTAATTACTTCCGGTCGCCTGAACCTTTTGTGTTCGTCGATCGAACATTCTAGAGCTTTGTAGAAGATAATGGCAGCTGTATAAAAGGGACGCAACTATGACTACGTTTATCTCGATAATTCAAGCGGCTTCAGATATATTATGACTTGAAAAATCCTATTGGTTTATCTCAGCGGATTGAATAGGATTGAGTTATTTTCAATCTTCTTTAAATTCGTATTGACAAAAAAAAAGATAGTTAAATACTCGATTATGCAGACAGACAGAGAGAGGTGTATGATCTAATTTCTTCCTGGATATATAACCCTAAAATCTAAAAATTGTCGTTTTGTTATTTGTCTTCTCTTTCAAAAACATTAAAAAACATTTATTTCTTCATCACTCCAAATATTTCACTTTTCGACAATTTTACTAAGTTTTATGTCGTGACTTTATATAATGAAGTAAAATGCAAACAACAAGCAACTGATATGAATTTAATAACGCTGCAACATATTGCGGATGTGCACATGCGTATTTACATTATTTGAAGTTTCACTGTTTATTTCGACAGAAGTCAAGCCGCTTCGTAAGTCCAAGCCTGTTACTTTATAGGCTTGACTTGACATTTTTAAGCGGCTTCAAATATTAATCTCGATCGTTTATTTCGAAGATTGAAAAGGAATTTACTAAATTCAAGCGGCTTCGAACGTCGAGATAAACGTCGTCTGTGCTCGAGAGTTAGTTACATGGAGAAACATATAGAGATATTCACATAGAGTGTTAGAGAAGCACAACAGTACCATGGTGAGCGTATGCAGTATAGTGTCGAGTGCGGAACTCGGGAAGGGTATGCAGTATAGTGTCGAGTGCGGAACTCGGGAAGGGTTCCCGGAAAATTCATCGCGGGTAAATTGATCGCGGTAAATTTATCGCGGAAAATTCATCGCGGGGAAAATTGGTCGCCGGAATATTGATCGCGAGGAAAATTCATCGCGGGTAAATTGATCGCGGTAAATTTATCGCGGAAAATTCATCGCGGGGAAAATTGGTCGCCGGAATATTGATCGCGAGGAAAATTCATCGCGGGTAAATTGATCGCGGTAAATTTATCGCGGAAAATTCATCGCGGGGAAAATTGATCACCGGTAAATTGATCGCCAGAAAATTAATCGCGAAGTAAATTGATCGCTGGTAAATTAATCGCGAAGAAAATTTATCGCGAGGAAAATTGATCTCCGGAATATTAATCGTGAGGAAAATTGATCGCCGGTAAATTTATCGTGAGAAAAATTGATCACGGTAAAAATTGATCACCGGTAAATTGATCGCAAGGAAAATTGATCGCCAGAAAATTGGTCGCTAATATAGCATAAGTTCATCGTCAAGAAAATTATAAAATTAATGTATACATAATAAATTCATCATATTCAATGAACACCGAGGGGTTGACGGCGGTGGTGACTATTGTATTGTAGTTGTAATATAAATAATTCCCTGAATTTTCTTAGACTTTGTTCGCAAACAAAGTAAAATTATATTATTTTCTACACCTGCAGAATCTTGTGAAGATGCCGCTGGGACGGAGAAAATAATAAAATAAAATATAAATAATAAACTGCCGATTATCAGTTGTGACAGTTTTTATTAAAACTTAATAATAATTAATAATAATAATAATAATAATAATAATAATAATAATAATAATAATTTTATTAGATTCTGTAGACACAATAATTACAGTGTATAGAACAAGTCAGAAAAATATAAGAAATACAAATTACATGTTAAAAAATTGACTCAAATCATAGAAGCTGTGTCCAATCAAAAAAGTCATCAATGATTTTTTTAAAAGTTTGAAATTATTTTCGTTTTTTAAGTTTTCAGGCAAGTTATTAAAAATTTCTAAGCCATATCTATTTGTTACCTAGTTAGTAGTTACACAATACCTAACCTCAAATCACTAACCATCTTCTTCTTATACATGATAGTTATTGTTTATCATCTCCTAATATTTTTTTGTATCTGATAAATAAAATAAGTCTAAAATAGATCTAGTTAAAAAGTGAAATATTTTAATAGGTAGGTAAATTTTTTTAAACTAAATTATTTGTCTTATAATAAATGAACAAAACAAAAAAAAAGTCTTTAACCCAATTGTTTTGTTATAAACATTATTTCTTGTATGCATAAATATTCTTTTTTGGTGATCAATTACGAGATCAATACTTCGGCGATCAATTTTCCAACTTGCGATCCGCCGGAAGCCAATCACTCCACTTCGCTCCTTGTTGGCTTCCATCGATGCTTAATATAATATCTCTAACTTTTTAGGGACAGCAACAACTACATTAAACGTGGTTTTAACTGGGATAAAGGAGGGGCAGGAATTTAATGTTCTGTTGGACCCTGTAATACTAGTAAATATTTTATTACTATTTGCACAATCCTATGTATTTGGTTTTTGGGTAATTAATTAGTAATTAATGAGTACTAAATTTTCTGATTGATTTTATGTGCTTGTGCCGGAATGGTTGTGCCAGGTTCAGGGATCTAAAAATTAAATTAGTAACAATTGTATTTTTGTAAACAATATTTTTTGTGTGTATAAATATCCACGCGATAAATTTACCGGCGATCAGTTTACCTCGCAATGAATTTTTCGGCGATCAATTTACTGGTGATATATTTTCCAGGCGATCACTTTACCGGCGATGAATTTTCCCCGCGATTAATTTTGCGCGATAAATTTTCCGCGATAAATTTTCCGCGATAAATTTTCCGCGATCAATTTACCGGCGACGAATTTTCCGCACACGCTCGGGAAGTTACTTGTTAACTGGGATAGCTGTGGATGTGAATACTCGGTAGTGTTGACGAGTATTGGGAAGCTGTAGTGCATAAGGACAGTAACGGCGAGTCGGGAAGTTACTGGTATACCGGGATAGCTGTAGAAGTGAATACTCTGTAGAGTATTGGGAAGCTAGGTATACGGGGACAGTAACGGCGAATGAAAGTGAATACTCGGTTGTGAATGCCGCTTAACATTTAAAAATTCGGAATTTTCAAGCATAGCTTTTTTAACTCAAGCCAAGCTTCTTAGCTTTTTGCTCTAATTATTTTTAATTTTTAGAATGTTTTGTATTAATCAAAGTTGTAAAGTTCATAACTTAAAGAAGTTTAACAAAAAAGTCGCCTTTGGATATAGCATGCACGTTAATTAATTACAGAATCAAATCAGTCTATCTAAACTTGTCCGGCAGCAATGTATTGTAATCAAATTTTGATTTGGGGCACCTGAGTTAATTGTTAGTTGCAGTAAGCTATACAAATGAATGGTCCGCATACAAAGGCGTGTAACAGCGTGAACGCACAAGAACAGAAGCGACGAAGCCGGCTTGCTTAGACCCGCGAGCGTCGCGTTCTGAGAACGGTTCACGATTCACGTTTCCAAACAGTGGGCTCGGGCGAGGTGTGAATTAGAGACATAATTACCACCATTACATTCCGCCTTACAAGGCGAGCCTAGAACAATGCCTTGATTTCGTCAATAATCAAATGTGTTATCTTGTTATTTCTCTTTATGTCGTCGGCATTATGTTTCTAGTGGACAAGATCACTTGTTATCGTACTACATCGTGTTACAATGAGCGTATGAGTGTTGAACGCGTCTATGATGACAGCCTGGGAAAAAGATTATCTACCGTTTATTCACGAGATTGTTGAACCGTTACTATATTTCTAACTCTGATTTACGGCACACACTTATTCCTACTTATGTTGTACATTTATTTATTTCAATAATTATTATTCACTTTTCAATATACTTTTGTTTGTACGATGTTTGATTTACGGGCAATTTTATATGTATACAGGGGCGCGCAGTCACAAGGTGCGACGTGTGCGTCGCACACGGGCGACACTTGGTCAGGGGCGACACGGCGAGCAAAATTGTAATAGGACTTAAGATTTTTAATTTAATATGCACGTTTTTTGAGGCTCAAATTGGGATCTCGTAAACTATAAAATATACGAAGTCGATTAAATTAGGGCAAAGTTGGCCTATTAGTAGACTATTTTAAATTGTTTTTGATTTTCCCGAAAAATGCATATACAAATGGTTACTGTACAAAACTCCAAATGGCGTGATTTAGTACCTCGTTTAGTACTAGAAACGTCGAAGAGATGTGTCTTAACATTCGGGACCGTTATTAAAAATTCAAATTCCGGCATGAACGCGGGACCGTTGTTGAATAGCTTACTAAGGTTGCTTTTATATTACTCTAAAGAGAACAGCAATAACCTCACCTAACGCATAATTCTTGGCTCGCGATTTCCAAGCCTGAGTTTGGGCGTTAGCTTGGGCAATGTTGGGATATACTAGAGAAATTGCGAAAACTATGTCAGTTTGAGATATTAATTTTTTAAACACGGTCCCGCGTTCGGAACTCTAGCCACTTCCATTTATTGTAAAGTTTACATATAACTTACCTATTACAATTGATATTAATGGGGGTGAGTTAATTTTCGCATATATTATTTTCTTTATAACTACGACGTTTTGTACCTTGAATTTATGGAGATGAGATGATGAAAAGACATACACAAACACCCAAGCCCCTGGTGGGAATCGAACCCACAACCTCAGAGTCGAGCGGTGACGGTCGCTTCGAGCGCTGGTCGCTGCCTCAAACCACACGATTACCGAGGTGGCTGCTTCCTTTTATATTCACAAATAACTTCCAAATATGAAATTATATGGAATTTTGGTTTGCACGTCTTTAAGGACCCTTTTTTATTTTCCTTCAAACGATGATGCTCAGATTTTTAATCACTATTATTTGGGGGGGGGGGACTTGGGGAGCGTCAAGATGAGCATTGACACAAGGGCGACACAATGGTACGGCGCGCCCCTGTATGTATATTGAGCTTTGTAAACAAGCAAGAGTCAACAAAATAATTTAACTTTATTTTTATGTCAAATTGGTACGATTGGGGTTCGATTCCACCAGAGATCAAACTTGAAACATGAAAATTACAAGCACTTGACGCAAAAGTTGCATTGCACACATTTAGAAATACAGAAAATTACTAGTCATAGGTGACATTCTAAATATATATGGAAAGGGAAAATAATAATTTAATAACCTTAATGGAGCAACAAAAGCATATCTTAATTATTTGATAATAATAAAATAAAACTGTATCTTTTCAATAAATGTTTTGTAATTGCAATTAATTAACAAGGTTAGATAAAGTTACTTGATATCTTTCAAAAAAGAAAACTTATTTATAATTATAATATATATATATATATATATATATATATATATATATATATATATATATATATATATATATATATATATATATTATTGAAAGAGATGAAATAAAAAATTATTGTACCTACAGTATCTTATAAAATTAAAATTTGTAAAAAAGAGTGAATTCTATAAAATACTTGATTTAATAAACAATTTATTTTCATTTGTAATTTTTTGAATAATACATTTTACAAAATAAAATAAAAAATAATAAAATATAAGGCGGGCAGGATTTGAACTTGTGAATAATTATTACTTTGCCCCGACCTAACCAATTCAACTACTGAATACGTTTCCTTAATTACTGTTTTTAATAAATTATAAGTAATAACTGTCAAATTGCATTATATTTAATGCAATATTTATAATAATATTTTTTCTAGTGTTGATGTCTTTCTTCTTGACTTTAAGAGCTTCTGTAACGTAATCCATAATCTTTGTAATTAATAATATTGCAACTATGTCTTGTTGAATTGTATTTTTGCTTTTCGCTACCCTTTAATTGGACTTGTCTGTTGGGTAGTGTGTATTTTTAAATAAATAAATAAATAAATAAATAAATAAATAAATAAATAAATTATACTTTTGCAAATATTTTAATAATAAACCATTAAATAGCAGTATTTAGATAGTCTTTGATGCCAAATTAAATAATCTTTCTAACCATATCAAAAACTTCCACTATAGTCTTGCGGGATAGATGATATTTGAAAAAAATCTAGTGTGGCCAACACTATACCTCCCGCCATTTAACGCCCGAGTCACAAAAAAGATCAAGCTAATCCTTATTTTTGGATTAGCGAATTTTAATCTAATTTTGCCAGTTTATTTCTTAAAATATAGTCTAACCTAATCCAAGTAATTAATATTAAATTTTAAATACCGGGATAAAATAGAATTCACTAATCTAAAAAAACGTCCAAAAATGAGGATTAGTTTAAACTTTTTTGCGAATCGTTAATTTTTATTAATCTATATACTTACCTACATATTTACATTTAAATAACTGCGCTACCAAGGAGTTTTGTTTGCTTAAAGCGTAGGCCCCGGGATTTAAATTATATATAATTTTATAAATTTATCCATAAAATATATAGAAAAAGTATATCTTAAGGTATTTTTCGAAGAAAAACTATTTTGAGCTTCTAGTAAAATGACATTTCCGGTTATCCGATTTACACCACAATCTAATGGGCTCTTTCCATTACAGAAAAAGTTCGGAATACAAGGTTTCAAAATTTTCTGAATGATAGTATTTGAGTTAGAGTGGAAGATCCAAACATACATACATACACACACACACGCACACACACACACACACACACACACACACACATATATATATATATATATATATATATATATATATATATATATATATATATATATATATATATGTATATATATATGTAGGTATGTATTTAGATTAATAAAAATTAACGATTCACAAAAATGTTTAAGCTAATCCTCATTTTTGAATTAAAGAATTCTATTCTATCCCAGTATTTAAAATGTAATTTTTATTTTATTACATCTCCGATGGCTCCTAATATCCTAATATCGGCAGCCTGCTGTATTCTTTGGCGTAATTCTTCTACTGTTTGCATTTCAGTTGCATAAACAATATAACGACAAATTCGAATTTTGGAACAAAAAACATTAATGATCCAATTAATTATAATTTATTCGATGAATAATGTTCATTCTTCCTATTAGCAAAATTAATTTTCCAATTTTCTCGTTTATAGTTGTCCATATGAAGTCAACAATTATCTCAAGCTTATAACCTATTAATTATGGTCTTGATTAATTAATTAATCATAAATTTATTAAAGCAATATATTCTTATAGTTAAAATCCGTTGAAGAATGTAAATTTTCATTTAGTGCGTAAATCATTCCGCACGTCATGACAACGGTGAACTTCTTAGGAGAATGCAATCTTCTAATAGTTATTAAACATTCCAACTTTCGTTTTGTTTGCCTGTAGAGATTACAGTAATTAATATAATGTGTAATTTTTCATCCTGCGCTCAACACAATCTCTCAGGCTTCGGCTCAAGTCAGGTGATGCTGGTTGCTACGGTGGCGACACGAGTGTTCGGCGCGTTAATTACAAAAGTCCAGCGTCCAATTAATTAGATGAAATTAGCGGGAGGTCATCTGAATCCGCGGTTCATAAATTAAATCTGCTTGACAATTGTACGCTCGAAAATGCGTGTTTTAATGAGACCATTAAATACATGCGGAGATCACAATTTATAGCCAACATAATTAAGTTAACATTTAACAATTGGTAGGTGCTTTCGGAATGTGTTGACCCAAAACACCTAAATGGTTTTCTCTAAATTTATTTTCTATGAAAAAAAAAACAATATAATATCAAGTACAGTCGAACCTGTCTAAATCGAATCGAAAGGGAAAAAAATATTTTTATTCATTAATTAATGCTCAGTATTTTTATCTTTTTTATATAAAAATAAAACAAAAGTGTGAAAAATAAAAATAATATTGGAGTATATACCTACATAAAACAATTGGAATATATATATATATATATATATATATATATATATATATATATATATATATATATATATATACAGGGTGTTATATTTTAATGGACCCAGCAAATATCTCACTTATTTATTAAGTTGGCAATTTTTTTTCATATAACATGATTTATACAGGAACATGTAAACTACTTGATGACGGATGTACATTCCTGATACCACTTCCGGTTTATGAGTAATTAATATCTACTTTGAAATTTCAAATGGACCATACTATATTTTTTTACAAATTTGAAAAGTGCATCAAATTTGCTTTACAATCATGTAAAATAATCCATAGGTTACATTATTAAAAATTAAAATGGCGGGCACTTTTTTATACACCTAATTGGAAAGAGAAGTGAGCCATGACTGTGGCTTGAAAGAAAACAATTAACTAAAACAATTGTAACTATTATTATTAAACGAAATAATATTTTTTTGTCATAATAATACAGAAAATAAGAATAAGGAACACAAGCCACAGTCATGGCTCACTATTCTCTTTCCAATTAGGTGCTTAAAAAAGTGCCCGCCATTTTAATTTTTAATAATGTAACATATGGATTATTTTACATGATTGTAAAGCAAATTTGATGCACTTTTCAAATTTGTAAAAAAATATAGTATGTTCCATTTGAAATTTCAAAGAAGATATTAATTACTCATAAACCGGAAGTGGTATCAGGAATGTACATCCGTCATCAAGTAGCTTACATGTTCCTGTATAAACATGTTATATGAAAAAAATTGCCAACTTAATAAATAAGCGAGATATTTGCTGGGTCCATTAAAATATAACACCTGTATATATATATAATATATATATATATATATATATATATATATATATATATATATATATATATATATATATATATATATATATTTACTTATGCTGGAAACTGTATTGAATTCCTTTTCTATAGTTCTATTTATTAGAGATAATTTTATAAATTTCTCCATAAAATATAGAGAAAAAATATTAATGCAAATCTATAGAAAATTTAATAAGCTTTAATTTTTGTACTATTAATCTCGAAAAAAATAACATTTAAATGTATTTTTCGAAGAAAAGCTATTTTGAGCTTCTAGTAAAGTCCCATTTCCGGTTATCCGATTTTTACCAAAATCTAGTGGGCTCTTTCCATTACAGAAAAAGTTCGAAATACAAGGTTTCAATATTTTCTGAATGATAGTATTTGAGTTAGAGTGAAGGATCCACACACACATGCAAATAGACATCATCGTAAAAATGTGAAAATTGGATTCTAGGGACCTTAAAACGTCATTTTCCAAAATCTCGATATGCGATGTTTAGCACGATCCCTATACCTCCCTTACCAAGGATAGCGGGAGGTAAAAATTAACTTCCATAATAATCATTATCATGTATATTATTTTCCTAAGAATTACCACACACGAGTTAAGTACACAAGCATTTTAACTCTATTGGTAGTGCTGATTAACAAACCTGTAGATTTAGTATTTAATTATTAGTTGATAAGTACAAGAACAACATTTTGCAATTAAGATTAGACATTGTCACAGAAAGTTGTCGCGTGATGATTTTTTCCGTAAATTCCAGTGGAAATTGCAGACTGCAGCCGAAGTGGTACAACCATGTAATTACTACTGAGAATGTTTACTTCACTTGCATTTACCTGACGCCTACACTGTTATTACACGTTGTTAAAAAGAAATTAAGTTTTAAATGACGTTAGACTCAACTACCTTTACTATATTTTCAGAAGTACGTTTAATGATAATTGTTGTTTGTAATAAATATCTTGCTTAAGATAGTATGTTTACACGGAAAAATTTCTCCATTAGGGAACAAACAGTCATTAGTTATATGGGATATTTTAGCAAGGATATTATTCATTCTTGTTTAAACTGTCTGTAACACAACAAGATTTTAGTAGGTATACTCGTATAATATACCCAGTTTCAACAAACTCAGAAAGAGACATAAAATACTTATTGTCATAATAACCAATCAATATATAAATTCAAATCGTATAGAGAATAAAATGTTCTTTAATATTTATAATAAATTAAAGCTGAAAAAATCTTATGTGGCCAGCACATTACCTTCCGTCAATTATATGAGGCATTTACGAAAATTCTGCCGGTGAACTGTTACCGGTAAACAGCTGTTTATCAGGTTATAGCTACCGGAATCGATATTTTAAGAACGCAAGTAGCAAAAAGGAGTAGATCCATAAGCAATAAACAAAAAATTGAAAATTTGAAACAGGGTAGAAATTCAATGTAGTTAACAAACTGAGCAGAGTTCTACTTTGAACACATTTCCAATTTTAAAGCGCATGCTTCGCTTTGCATCAATACCTTTTTTTGAATGTAGATTCTTCATGAATCCGGTAGATTAATCTGGTAGATATTGTGCAATTGTCGAACACGGTAACGTTTTACCACTGTTGCTTTCGAACACAGTCGGTACAATTTTCGTAAATGCTGATGTATTTTCTATAAAATCCATACAGAAAGTTCCTTGCAAAAGATTCTAAATTTCTTGTATGTACATTACCTTTCGACAGTTGTATGTATTTTATACAAATTCCATACAGAAAGTTTCGACCAAAAAGATCCTATATTTCGAGTAAAATTAATACAAATATACTACGAATATGTCAATTGCACTTGACACTGACATTTTTCAGAATTTTATTAATATAGTAGCTGTTTCTAGCATAGCTAGCTAATTTATGAAATTTAATTTCTGTATAATTTTATAACTCTGTATTCATTTAATATGAAGTATAAAATGCAGTTAAATCTTATAGAGAATACAAAGTTCTTTAATATTTATAATAACATTAAATGTGAAAAAATGATATTTAACATCGTTTTTTCAAGAAAAACTGTTAAAATCTTCAAAAGAGGGTACTTCCGGTTGACCAATTATAACCAAAATCTAATCAGCTCTTCATATGGATACAAGGAAGAGGAATACGAAAGAATTATAATTTTTGGAATTGTAGTTTTAGAGTTATCGTAGACGAAAATTTTGTTACACACACACACATACACACACACAGACACACATACATACACACACACACACACACACACACACACACACACACACACACACACACACACACATACAGACATCATCGTAAAAATTGTAAAATCGTATTCTAGGGACCTTAAAACGTGCTTATTCATTAAAAACTCACCACCAAAATTTTTGACCAAAGACAATACCTTCCTTACCTAAAGGTGACGGAAGGTAAAAATGATATTTAACATCGTTTTTTCAAGGAAAAACTTTTTAAATCTTCAAATGAGGGTACTTCCGGTTGACCAATTATAACCAAAATCTAATCAACTCTTCACATGGATGTAAAGAAGTGCAATACGAAAGAATTATAATTTTTGGAATTGTGGTATTAGAGTTATCGCATTAGAAAATTTTGTCACACACACACACACACACATATATATATATATATATATATATATATATATATATATATATATATATATATATATATATATATATATATATACACTCATACAGACATTATCGTAAAAATAGTAAAATTGTATTCTAGGGATCCTAAAACGTGCTTATTCATCAAAAACTAACCACCTTCCTTACCCAAAGGTGACGGAAGGTAAAATAGTTATTTATGTAACAAGTGTGTAAAGTAGTACTTTTTTGGTCGAGTAGCCGAATGTGGAAATTGTAGCACAAGACAAAAAATACTATTTTACACACGTGTTGCATACATTTTTCCTACAACCGAAAATGGTATTGATGTTTCTCATAATACTGAGTGTACAGGCATCCAGCAGCTTCAAATACTGTTAGTACTCTTTCTCATAATATTGTACAAAATGTAACTTAAACACTTGGAAGAATCTCACGATGATTAGTCTTTTATAATGTACAAATATAATATTCAAAATTAGGTTAGGTTAGAATACATGTCAAAAAAATGTTAATGTTCTTCCAATCTGTTCAAAAAATATATTAGATTTGTTTCATTTGCAGTGTACCTATATTCATATTTCTTAATAAATTTTATTACTTTCATTATTATTTACTACCTAATTATATACTTGACAGGTAAATTTAACCGAATCTTAATGTTGCCTAACAACGCTTATTTACTCTTCAAGCACTTTTCAAGTACTTTTCACGCACTAATGCTTGAAAAGTGACACTTTACACACTGTAATGAGTGCGTGAAAAGCACTTTTCACGTATGGTTGTAGGAAAACATTTTTTTAATAATAATTACTTTGCGAGATATTTGAGGTTTGTTGTAAATGTTACTGTGACGTCACATTAGTGCTACCTTTCTCTCATTGCCTACTATAAATCTTGTATGAGAGAAAGATATAGCAATATGTGACGCCGTGACGTCATATTGACATTAAAAATCAAATGCAGTTAAACAAAAAACAATTAAGACTTTTTACTACGAATTGCTTCAAAATTAAAAGAACTTTCATTTAATATTATAAAAAAATCAGAGTGCAGGACGCCATTATAATAGTTCTTTAAGTGTAGAATTTAAAAATGCAGTTTGGTGTTTTAGACGTAGAATTTAAGTATCCACAATTTTTATTTCACACATTTTTCTATAAAATTATTTGTGAACTTTTGCGCAAGGAAAAACTAATTTCCCATGTTAAACGCCTATTACCCGCTTCTTAATTAACACCCTGTAAACTGAGAATATATATATTCAGAAATTTAAGAAAAATACCTGTAATCCCACTAATA
This sequence comes from Harpalus rubripes, assembly GCA_963082715.1. Classification (NCBI taxonomy): domain Eukaryota; kingdom Metazoa; phylum Arthropoda; class Insecta; order Coleoptera; family Carabidae; genus Harpalus; species Harpalus rubripes. Next base: position 67,097,867 of record OY720451.1, read on the forward strand.
ATATAAAAAAGAATTCTGGTAATTTACTGTAAATAATATTTTGTAATTTATAGTAATTTATTTGGCAATTTTCGTTTTTACGTCCCAGTTTCAACAAACTCAGAAAGAGGCGTAAAATACTTATTGTCATAATAACCAATATATATATATATATATATATATATATATATATATATATATATATATATATATATATATATATATATATATATATATATATATATATATACATTTTATTCTCTATATGATTTCAATGCATTATAGACTTCGTATTGCTATCACTACAAATGAGCATTATTTATAAAATTTTACAAGTTTATAAACGTTCAAAATATAAATGTCCTTTCAATATTTAAACATATGATTCTAAGGTAAATTAATTTAAAGAAATCTGTAAAAGTACCAAAGGAAGGTAGAAAGTTGTTGCCATGATTATCTCAAATTTTTAAAAAAATGTTATTTATGCTAAGAGCTCCTCAATTCAAGTCATAATATTCTCTTATTATTAAAAAAGACTCGATTATTAATGGCCCTTATTAACACACCTGATAGTTAACTATTTTCCGATGCACATCTTCACAATAATTCCGCAAACAAACTCTTTCTCCTTCTCCTGATCCTCATCCATCCGGCTTTTTCTCAATCTCCTCTCTCTCACGCGTGTGCGTGCCCGCTCTCCTCTCGTGGTGGGGGCAGGGGCGGCGCGGGCGCTCGGAGGCCGAGCTACCGGCTGAGCGAATCAACAGTCGCTCGAGCCGACAGGCAGCGCACCCAGGAGTACCACCGACACCGACAAGTCAGTCAGTGCCGGCTCGCCCGCTAGTGTGTACGTACCGTACACGACAGCAGCATCGACGACCAACACGTAGTGATGTGAACACGTCTCAAGACAGTGCTTTTATTTTTCATTTTTGTTATCGTTTCATGTTCGTGACTGTTCTGTTTGTTTGTGGGTGCTTGTTCAACGTTCCTAACGAAGGGGTGAGTAATGTTTTGTTTTGGGGTACACGTGAAGTTCAAGACTATTATAGTGGAAAGTGGAAGTGATAACAGTATTACTAGAAAAGTTAGTTGCAAAACATGTGCTGGCGATAAGTTATATGCCTGCACTGATTCATATTTGCCGCCAGTTTCGTGAACAAATTTTTGCTGGAACCCTAGAACTTGTACCAAGTGAAAATGAGTTTTTTGTACAAACGACAAATTTAAACGATAGTAGTGCATTTCATTTGATTACAACACCTATTATCGTTATATTTGATTTCATATGAAGAAAGGTACTATTTCGATTATAGCAGTCACTCAAGACAGCTCAAAATTGTAATTTATTAAAATAATGTTAATGCAACTTTTATTAATTTAATTGCAGTAATAGGGAGTAGTAAAATAAGTCTGTACGATTTCATATATTTCCAAGTAGGTACTGTTTTGATTACAACAGTCAAAACAATTTTTATAAATTTGTTGTTTTGGTTGTTACATTGTACTTCAAAACTGATTAAATGAAAATAATGTTCAGTACAAATTTTAATAAGTATAGGTAATAGTAAAGATTTGCAGTAATTGTATGACTTCTTAAGAAAGATGTACTATTTTGATTACAACAGTCAAAACAGATTTTCTAATTTTTTTGTAATGTGCTCCAAAAATTGTAATTTATTAAAATTGTATTCAATACAACTTTTAAAAAAGATAATGGGTTTTAATTGCATAAATATGAATAATACAATTTGATATGAAAGAAGTAGGTACTACTTTGATTACAACAATCAAACAGTTTTGCTAAATTTGATCAAGTATTAAATCAATACAACTTTCAAAAAGTATAAATGTTTAAGATTAGCAGTAATATAGATTATGAAAACATAAAATAATACAATTTTATATGAAAGAAGTATCTACCTCTATGATTACAACAATCATTATAGATTTACGTTAAATGTAAAGTTTATGTTTTAAAATTGTAATTTATTAAAATATTGTCCCATACAACTATTAAAAAGTATAATAGTTTAAGATTTGCAATAATATAAATAATACGATTTTATATAAAAAGAAGTACAAGAGTCAAAACCGTATTTCTAAATTTGATATAAGTATGAAATTTAAATTATGTACTTCAAAATTATATGTTCTTAAAATGAGATTTGCAGTATCAGTGAAACATGTATATTAAGTATTAAGAACGGTAAGGATAGTTTACCGATTGAAGACAATGTTTGGGGACTGAGCGAAGCGAAGGTCCAAATTTTGTCTGAGATCGGTAATTCTTTAACGTTCGTGATGCTTATACTATTTTTTGCACGATCGAGGCACAAAATTTAAAAGAAAAATAAGATAGAATTATTTTGACCTATTAAAAAAATTTATTTGTCATTTTTGATCTTTGATTTTTGTTTTTATTTATTTACCGTCTCGCCTACATCACTTACTGACGTGAGTCACTTCACTTACCTTTCAGTAATTTGTAAATAAGACCTACTGTCTTGGAAACACTATCGGTAAATATAAAAAATAACCCGATCGTGCAAAAAAATAATAATATACCACTTCATATGAAAGAAGGATTACGTTGATTACAACAACCAGAACAGTGTGTCTAAATGTATTAATGTCCACTTCAAGTACAAGTTTTTTTCTTCAAAATTGTTATTTTTAAAATTATGTTCACTTTGTTTAAGTAGATTGGTAAAACAAAATAAAACAATTTGTTATGATAGCAGTACCTATACTGTTTTGATTACAAGTCAGTTTTACAGAAATTGTTGATGTCACCTGACCGCTATATTTGTTTTTAAATTCAGGTTATTATTCTGAGTACAAATTGTTAAAAGATATTTGGTAATATAGGTATAAATGTACACAAAATGTTATTGTTAGAAAAATTAGTGTAAAAAGTTTTTGAAAAAATCGTAACACTTATTTCACATTAATACAATGGAAAAAGAAGAGCATAAAAAATAAACATAGTTACATTTTTAATAAATCTTGTTTTCTAACTTTATGGTTATGTAATTTCCCTTTTTATATAAAAGATTTGTACTATTAAATATAATGTAGGTACCTACTTATTAGTACCTAAAAAAAAATGTATTTAGACTGTATAATACTTTGAAAAAGGCTGCTGTAAAATATATTAACTTCTAAATTACAAGTCCAACAAACTTTGAAAAAGTTTGTTAATGTATTCAGAAATTCCAAGAAACTTCAGAAAAATATATGTACGTATAATAAAAGTTTCAGAGATAAACAGAATATGTAATATGTTCGTTACTTTGTTGAACATTCATTCATTAGTTATAAATATAAATTTTATCTACAACGTTCGTAATACTTTTTGATAAATATAAATCTATAACTACAACTTAGTAAACATCACACAACAACAATCGCAAATAAGTTTTCGTTCTTTTCGTGGGAGATCGCTTGGCACTTCGCGACGGTAACAGCCAACAGAAGCATCAGAAGCAACAAGCTGGCTGAGAGTAGCTGGATGTAAAACAACGGCTACCATTACAGATAAGACATGACTACCGTGTGGTCATTTGTAACCGAATATGTTTTAATGTTGTGTACTAGCAGCGCATGCAGTTGGATATAAGACTCGGCTAGTATGTTACGATATACGCGCTACGATGAACGTAACGTGATACGATATGTCTGCGTAGATCGTACACGACTACACGAGGTGTAGGGTTGGTGAACCGATAAATGAAAGTTGGGGATTGGAGAAACCGCAGAAAGAAATGAATTTAAATTATGGGTGTTGTGTTTCAAGAGTTGAAAACATATTGATATTTCTCTTTCCGAAATTAATTTTGATGTTCGTACATTTGCTTCCCGTAACTTTGTATATTTGTTGTAAAAAATACACATTTGTCAATTTTTATATAATTGACAGTTGACAGACCATTATGTGTCGTCTTGTCATAATTACGATCAGTCAAATAAAAAGGTAAATCTCCCTGTCAGTGTGCGCATGTGCATTTGTTTGTTATTCCATGATTTTCATGGTACCGCTGATTTGATTTATGAATATTTAGTTAAATATCTTTGATTTTTTTCTGTTCCGGATAATATAAAATTATATATTACATCATTAGATGCAAGAAAAATGTGTTTAGAAATTTATTCAACTGTTTTGCTGAAAAGTGATTTCGAAGTTCACATTTAAATTACTATACTGGATCTTCCGATGTATCAGATCACCCTGTATTTAAATTAAAGTAATTAATATATATTCTTGATAAAGTAACTAAAGGAATAAAAAAGGAGTGTTCAACTATATTTAATTTTTTATTTTCTCGAAACACGACATAAGTTTTAGAGTTATTTTTTATAGAAAAATACAGATAAACACTGAAGAACTTCTTATGTTGACAAAGTATTTACTAAATTACTAGATTATTTTAATGGTATTAATGATTTAAAAAAATATAATATTTTTGAATATAAAATTAGGTGTATTACCCAGAATTTGTCAAAAACCCTATATTGACAGTTAACAAACAGTTTAATTTATGATAAATACCGGGCCTATAAATGTAACAATAATAATAAACCTAGCGCATAAACCTCGGCTCGAGTTTTCCAAGTGAGAGTTTTGTGCGTTGGATAAGATTTTGTTGAGGTGTAATTAGAGAAATTGCAAACGAAAATGTCCAAATATTCATATTATACGGTCAAAGACAGAATGTAAAATAAAAAAATCTGATGTGGACACCACACGACTTCCTTGTACACAAGACCAATATGAAGTATAGACCCAAGTATATAATTGCACATATTTGATTTGACGTAATTTGAAATTAGCATCTATTTTTTATTTTTTTGTTATTTTTTGTCCTAATCCATAGCAAGCTTCATTACAAAAACCAAAAATTATATAAGTTTTAAATATACATATCTCGCTTATACAAAGGGCTAATTTAATAATACTTGATGTGCTAGACACAGAATTTAATTCTCTAAAATTTTTATTTGAAGCATTTATTTCTAAAATCAAAATGAAACCATTTTATTGAAGAAAAACTGTTAACACCTTTAGGTAATATGCCACTTCCGGTTAGCCTGTTTTAACCAAAATCCACTAGGAAGTAAAAAAGTGATGTGGCCAGCACATTACCTTTCGTCAGTTCTATGTATTTTATACAAATTCCATACACACAGTTTTTTACCAAAGATTCTATATTTCCAGTACATTACCTTCCGTCAGTTCTATACATTTTGTACAAATTCCATACAGAAAGTTTCTTAGAATTGATTCTATATTTGCAGTAAAAATATAATACCAACATACTATGTTAGTCGCACTTGACAATGACATCTGTCTATCAGAATTTTCTTATTTATATTAGTTGTTTCCAGTGTTATTGCATAGCTGGCTGCTTTGTAAAATTTAATTTCTTTAATTTTTTAACTATATCCATTGACTATGAAGTATAAAATGTAATCAAATAGTATAGAGAATAAAATATTCTTTAATATTTATAATAACAATAAATGTGAAAAAATGATATTTATCAGCGTTTTTTCAATAAAAACTGTTAAAATCTTCAAATGAGAGTACTTCTGGTCGACCAATTATAACAATCTAATCAGCTCTTCATATGAATATAACGAAGAGAAATAAGAAAAATTATAGTTTTTAGAATTGTAGTGTTGGAGTTATCGTCGGAGAAAAAATCGTCACACACATATACCTACACATGCATACAGACATCATCGCAAAAATAGTAAAATTGAATTCTAGGGACTCTAAAACGTGCTTATTTATTAAATGTGAATTTGTTTGTTATTCCATGATTTCCATAGCACAGCTGATTTGATTAATATGAATACTTAGTTAAATATCTTTGATTTTTTCTGTTACGGTTAATAGAAAATTATGTATTACATCATTAGATTCAGAAAAAATATGTTTACAAATTTATTCAACTGTTTTGCTGAAAAGAGATTTCAAAGTCCACATTTAAATCGCTGTAAATGGATCTTCCCATGTATTTAAATTAATTTTCACTGACGATTATTTACGAATGTTAGTAAAGATTAATCTAGGTTACATTAGTAGATATTTTAGTAACGCGATAAAATATTTTAGATTGTCGTTTATAAAGGAAGTTACAATAATAACACCACGTAGCTTCCTCTTTTATACATTCAAATAAATTATATAATAATCAAATTATATATCGCAATTCGTTAGCTGTGAAATCGAACATTCAACAAAGAATCTTTTCTTTACCCATAAAAGAGTTAGCCACAGATGTTAAGCGTAATTTGCAGTCAACAGTAAAATATTTGCTTAAATCTTTTCATTAAAATAAAGGTAATTATCTGTATATGGTGAAGTTTCTTTAGAATCACATTATTTCTTTTATTGGACGTCTTTGTACACTTCACGAGATATCCACAAAGAATATTAATTTGTTGCTATATACTATTTGAATAGTTTTTAATTTTAATGAGAGTGTTGAAAGATGTATAGACACACAGAAGATAAATGATTTATGTAGATTTATTCATTAAAAATAGTTGGATCATTTTTATAGTTGGTTTTAATTTCCATGTCGATATTTTGGTATACCGTTTTTCCTAGTTCTTAAATATAGTTCGGCATTTAATGTAATTGTTTTTTATGAAATTGGTATTTAATAATTTTAAAAAATGTATGTTTAGCCAAAAATCTAAAAATTAAGAAAACCCTTTTTTATTTTACAAGTTTTTTTTCTTCAAAACTTAGAATTAACCTTGATGAGCGATACATTATCGGTGAGAGAAAGTATTATAGTTGGAGGAAGGAATCTATGAAACTCATTGTAAAATCGGCCAAGTGCTCGTGATAAAGTTTTATGGGACTTGTGGTAAGGATTACTAGAGCCAGGTAGAATTTCTATCCTGGACCGTATCGGAAATTTGCGTTCAAAACATTTCCTAATTATATACTTTTAAATCTGTATTAAAATAATAATGGGTTTTAAAAGTACATCTTCTAACATCAATTTGTAAATAGAAAAGAGATGAAAATATTATAAGTTGGTACCTAATTATGTACTTTTAAAATCTGTATTCAAATAGCAATGCGTTTGAAATATCCTACATCTAACTACAATTTGTAAATTGAGAAGAGATTAAAATATTATATGGATTATAATAAATTCAAACGCAACTTTGAATACAAACAGTTATGGGCAATTTTCTTTTGAGGTACATGCAAACACCTTTTTCAGTGTTGCAAGAGTCTTCAAAACGAAACGTCGTTTCTTTGCTTCACTAGTGTTTGAATAAAATTGTGAATATGTGGAGACCATGGGAATCTAATTTATACAAAAATTGAGTATGATTTTTTTTTTAATACGGCCCATTTCTTATCCTAAAAGTGATGGATTCGAATAATTTATGAGTCCAGACACATTCGTCCATAAAAGGTTGTAAACCTTGCATAAGTCAGTTTCATAGATTCCTTCCTCCAACTATACTCATTTTTCTATAGATAACTACGAGTATACTTATGTATACTTATCTCGGTTTTGGAAAATTTCTACTTAATTCCTCAAATGTATTTTGTGAGAAGAATAAGTGACTTTGGTCAGATTGGAACTCGGGATGCAAGAACCACAACTGATTAGTGATTAGGTATATACTCAAGTTTCGTAAATACGTATATATTATTAAAAAAAAAACATTTAATTTATTTCTAAAAACGGAGGTACGAAATCAGTTAATAGAGAGTTTTCATATAGCCAAATAAATAGCGTGAACGTTAAAGCTCATTTTGGTACATGCGTACGTAAATTTTTCAGCGTATGCATTTATCGTTTAACCTTATTTGCTCAGAAATAGCGTCCGTCGGAAACTATATTATATTTGACGTTAAAGTAGACATAACCTAGCTTTAAGAGAGAGATAGCTGCAATGTTTTTGTTAAATAGATATAATAACGTGTACAATATGTGAAAACATATTTTGATGTACAGAATGGCGTATACATGTTATGAGGAATTTTAACATTCACGCTATCTATTAGGAGGCAATTTAATCGAAGCATTGTTTATCCAAAAAAAAAATGCATCGGTCACTAGATATAGGCGAAAATATAAATTTTACTGTTTTTTATTTTTACTAATAATTTGCAAATATGAAATAATAGGGACTTTTTGCACAGCGCTTTCCCGAAAGACGTATACGCTAACGTGCATTATCATATTTGTTACTTGTCGTACGTGAAATTTGAAGACGTAATACGTCCGTCAGGGGTAAAAGACGGGCCAGTAGGCACAGACTTTATAACGTCAGAACTTTTTTGTTTTGCAGTCAGAAATATCATTTGTTTTCTTTCAGAGCAGTGAGTGAACATGTAGAACACCTTTAAAAGCTATTTATCAAACATTAAATAGTTCTTCCATTAGTGTTTGATTTCTTTACCACAAAACAACGAAAATGACAGGTATTTAAACAACTGTCATTTGAACGTCAAAATCAACGTAATTAAAACGTAATGCAAAATCTATACTTTTGAAAACCCGATACTTTGTACGTCCGTTATTAAAGACGTAACGTTTGGGACACTTTTTATGCTTTTTCAAATGGCGATGCTCAATTATTTTTGTTGTATGGGCGTTATATTAAATAGTTATCATTGAAAAGGAAATAATTTTGCTTTTTAATAATCTATAATTTGTCCGTATTTCATTTGTTTCAAACGGAAAAAAATACAATAATTATTGCATGTTAAGAAAAGCCCGTAAGGTACGAATATGTCATCATTAATACCAATATCTGTTTACAAAGCACATTGCCACATTCAACAATGGATGGTGACATATACTGACTTTCTATGCAGTTTTCGAACCGTTTTCAGAACGTTTTTAATTTTGAAAACGCCATGGATACAGTGTCAAAACTGTTTTGAGTTATTTCAAACCAAAACTAAAATTCATGGGTTTGACTTTGCAACTAGTTTCAAAATTAGTCATGTAAACACCTAAAATTTAGTTTCGGTATTGCGCATGCGTACATAGCATAACGTTTCTGTCGCTTTGTGTTACTTGGTGTTACTAACCTACAAATAAATTGACAGTTGTGTAGTTTTAGTGCGCTGTGGTACAAAATAGAAAAAATAATTGGATTAATGGCAAAACTAAGAATTTGGACTGAAGAGGATCTGTAACTTACATAAGCTAAACGCGCATGCGCCGAAGCTGTTTTCAAAAAAATTTGTAAACCTGTTTTGAAAATTAAAAAATCTGATGTGGCCAACACATAACCTCTCGCCAGATATTTTACCTGGTTGTACGCATAAAACGAAAAATATTTTTAAATACAAATACATATATTCATGTCTCACTACAAAATAATTCTCACATATTCGCAAAATCTATGGGATATTTTAAAATAAATTATGTACAATACTTACATTTTCTTTATATTCAATATCCTGAAATTTTCTTTTTCTACTTTCCTTTTCTTTTTCTTTATATTCGTCATTTTTTCGCAAATTCCTTTTATATTCTTTTTTACGTATATTCTTTTGCGTTGTTGACTTTTTTTTATTTTCATAATCTTCATAATAATATACAAATATTTTTGACAGAGGCATACAAATATTTTTGACAGTGACATTTATGTGTCAATTACAAACATTTGAATTTCTTGCCTTGTGGTAGTTTGATCTGAGATTTTTTACATCAAATTATTTTATATGCCTTTCTTTATCTCTAAATCTATAGAAGATATAATAATGAATTTATATTTATCGAATAAAGAATTTAACGTTCTTTAATATAAGTATTTACATAAATTTTCGATAATTAATATTTAGACGATTTTTTTCTTGTAACTACTACTTCCGGTTGTCCAATTGTTACCAAAACTGACTGGACTCTTCCCGTTATTGTTAGATTGAGGAATCCGTAGTTAAAAATGTCTTAAGTCTCATAGTATTTGAGATATAGTGAATCCAACATCCACACACACACACATCCACACACACACACACACATCCACACACACACACACACACACACACACACACACACACACACACACACACACACACACACACACACACACACACACAAAATCTGGATATGCGATTTTTAGCATGAATACAATACCTCTCTTAGCGAGAGGTAAACATTGTAAATATAGTAATAGTTAAACAACGGTTATGTTGCAAAATTGTTATTACCTCTTTTGTTAGGAGCTAACTGGAAGTTAAAACTATTTTTCGTATCGCTTCTAACCTTCAGTTTAATTTTCAAATAATGGTTAATAAACTTTCACTTTAACTAGAGGTATAGGATTGGGCCTTAGTAGTTTTGTATTCATTAGTCATCTTGGCCATTCAATAGCGCGTCTATTAAAATGTATAGATGACTCCGGAGTAATGTTTGAGGCAATGGAAAGTGTATTAAGCAATTAGATCAGGCAATAAACGACCACCTCGTCTCCCCGAGCACTTGGTTTAGAGCTACAGGTGGTCTGACTGTGCTCTACCATGGTCGGATTTAACTTTTTCTTGAGGGAATTAATTATGTGCTTCTTTACAAACCCATAGTGCGTTGTCTTAACCATGCAGCCATGCTGTTCGCATTAAAATAGCGGTCTGGGGATAAAAACAGCCACTTAACAGCGTGGTATGTCGTCCGAGACAAAAGACGGTGACTTGTCTAACGTGTTCGAAATGACAATACAATTGGTGGCAGTAGCCGCAATGTATCAAAAGAAATTCACTCCTACTACTGCTACATATCGCTGGGTGCATTGACTCAAAACGCACGGCCAAGCAATAAATGGCTTCTGTTGGATGCAGTGGAGTATCGTACGCTGATGCTATGATGCCATCGCCAAGGCGGGAATGCGATGAGCTTTGTTGCTTCCAAGGAATTCACCAACGATAATACTTTGTTCTTTTGCTGCCATTTCGACGACTATCCGACGCTACTTTTTCTCTTCGATTCAAATGCAATGAAATATGTTGCAAATTGAACATAGATTACATTGATTGTAATTTACCCCCGACCTCTGCAACGCCCAACAAAAATTACAAAAACTTTGGTTTCTTCTTAAAAGATGTATAAGAATTTTTGAATATTTCGGTTTATTCGTTTTTAATTGGATGTAACAGGTTTAATTTATATCGTGGTATTTAAATTTGAAACCTATTGACGAAATATTTTCACTCGCATTGAAGGGGTGCAAATGTTAGATAAGGATTTTGACGAAGAAACTGTTGAAATCAAGGGTTTTTGAATGATACAAACGTTTTCAAAAGAGCTATGAAGATGACAGGAGAATTTGTCAAACATTGAAGATATTGAGCTTATCGCGGAATCATTTTAATGAAGTTTGTGGGAAAGTTAGTATTTCATATGGCTCACGGCTCATTTACAAAAAGAATTGTGGGCAATCAACATCTGCTGTTTTTTTTTTCATTGGAAAACGACTGATCAAAATTTTGTATTAAATATGAGTACAATAAAGTGCTTCAAATTTGGGAGAAGGCTTTTGTTGAGGAACCTATGCCGAAATCAATACCATCGTGTTACTGAACCATGTATTTTTCATCTTCCCGAAGATGAAGAAGCTATATCTCCTTGATAAAGGCAAAATCGCTGAAGGAGCTAAAAAGGTATACACTAAAAACAACGTCAGCATAATTTCATTATATCTAATGTGAAGGGGGCAATATTATTACTTACTATTACTTTTTAAAACAAATAAAATTCATCCCAGTGAAATTGATGTAGGAATTAAAAGAACCCAAGAGTCAAAAGTCGATTTTCTATGGTGTGGCACCCCCATAAGCGAATACGACAAAATCAAGTATGACATAATTTTGCCCGAAGTTAGGAACAGTTTTGCCAAAGAAAAATATGCCCACATATACAAAAGTGCCAAAATGGCGTAACATTATTGCAAAAATTCCAAACAAAAAAATGGCGTATGCTAGAAATTTTAAAAAAAGTTGAATACATCCATTAAGTTTTGCCCAGTTTTGCCCAACCATCATTTTCGCTGTTGGAATGGAACAATCGAGTGAGTTAAAATAGACAATCACATGGGGAAAATTCCGGTAGCACCCCCATAAACAAAACTACAGAAATGGTTACGTTAGGTTAGGTTAGGTAGAAACTTAATCCTGCAATGGGGTCCGGTACTTCTTTTTTTTTTCTGAAAGATTTAATAAAATTATAAATTTTAGCGTTTGTTAAGGTGCATTCACAAATGAAAATTGGGTTAATGGTTTTTGTTTAGGTTTAAGTAAGTCATTCATAAATGTAAGTTTAAATTATCTGAAAATTAGTTTTAATATGTACAAACATCTGTGTAAATGCTTCAAAAACAAGATTCAAATATCGGTAGAGCAGTTCTCAACAAGACACCTGTGAAACTGTCATTCGCTTGGCATTATTGGTTATATTTCAGCAATTAAGTTATGACAGTCTCCAAGTTCTTCTCGCATTTGTTCAAAAGGCGAATCCACCAAGTGGATACTAAATAAAGATGGGTGTATATATCTATATCACTTCAGACTCGTTCTCATTGGTGAAAGTTGTGACGTCAAACTTCATAAACCTAAAGTTTGGACCTTGCAATGTTTAGCTTTATGATTTGGATTTAGAGACCCTAAATTCTGAAGTGTGAATGGAGTCATTACATAATATGCGGCCAAAGTCTTTAAATCTAAAGTATAAACATAAACCAGCTAAACCTAATTTTCATTTCTGAATGCACCTTTACACTTTTCAAATGTGTATAGTTTTTGAAATATATATTTTTTAAATTTAATTAATTTTGTGTGACGTCATATCTGCAATTTTACTTCGTTTATATCTGTCATTGTCTTTAATTCTTCCAAAAATTGATGTCAAGGCGGGTTAACAAGTGACAGCTGTCATTTTCAGAAAACTATAGTTGTACCTTGTCAACGTAAAAATCTGTTGTTAAAGATATAAAATAAATATGTTTTATTTTAATAAAAATGATGAATGTTCAATACATTTTCATGTAAAATAGAACTACATATAAATGTACGGATTTTATTTTCACAAGTTATGAATAATATAAAATTATATTCTTTTCGCTTGGTACACTGATACAAGAATACAGTTGTAACGTCATATCGTTATAGTTCAAATCGTTTTTATTAAAGTTATGAATGTAAAGTTTTATATTTTAAATTTTGGTACAAAATCATTTAAAATTAGTCATATTTGCATAATGTGAAAAAATATATGCAACTTTTTTTTAGTTTTTAATTTCGGTGCATAAATTATTGCTTTTTGAAACAAATTAAAATACGCGCTATTTTTTTATCTAATCTCATATTCCTAATAATAAAAAAGTTAAATAAATCTATGTATATGTACAGACAGACCTTAAAACATTTGAAAACAAGAAAACAACCCACTCACGCGCAGTATATCGTGTTTTCTAGGAAATTTGCTTAGGTAGTAAATGAAAAATTACAGTTTCAAATTCCATGACTGGTGAATTACCAAACAAAATAAAATATATCATGTGCTGTTATTATGTGATTCATGTATGAATCACTCTACGACCGTTTAATTGTAAATCTTAATTTGCAACTAATTTTATGATGTATTACAAATCACAAATTCATGTAATTAAATCTTAATAAATATTTTATAGCCACCTATAAAACTATTTGAGTTCTAGCGGTCTAGCCTGCTTGATTTCTGAGGTTTATTGTTCTTTGGCTTGAATATCCCGAGATGAAAAATATAGTTTGAGTTGCTTGTGATGACGTGACATGTTATATTTGTGTTCTACTGTGCCTATTAGCGCTTCGGCGTCTAGAATAGGCTACAAGAGGCGTGTCGCTTTCTTTTTAATTTGACCAATCGCGAGATAGTGCGAACCATATAGCTTGCTAATAGCGTACAGAAGAAATTCTTAAAATGTTCCATAGTTAAATAAGTACAACGCTAACAATAATGTTAAAGTTGCAGGCTTCGTATTATCGGCTACATTTTGACGAATATTGTTAATGTAATATGAAAGCTCTATTTACAAAAATATGAATTTTGTTTTGTTACATTTTCGATATTTAAAATACAGACACTGGGGGGCATTTTTCAGCCTTTGTCGTTTTATTGTTAATAGTAACGTTTAATTATTTTTTTGTGATTTTCACTACATACGCGATAAAATTAAATGAGTGACATACGTACCTAGCACTTATTACAAATCACATAAAAAAGTTTTTGTCAATTGTCAACGTGAATTTTGCAAAATATTTATAGTTTACAAATAATATTTGAACTATTTGAAAGGTACTGTGAAAAAGCCAGATACCTTTTCAATCAGTTTTTAATAGTTAATGTTAAAAAAATCTTTTATACAGGGTAATTCATTGGTCTGTTCTTTTATTCAATTATTTTAAATATTATGCAAATTTTTTTCAAACTAAGGGCTGTTCCATTTTTACGCAATGGTATGCAACTTTATTTTTTCAAATGAACACCCTATATATTATTCAAGTATGAAAAGTGCATGAAATTTGCTATCTATAAGTATGAAAATATGTTATATTATTAAAAAATCTGATGTGGCCAACACAACACCTCCCGCTATTTAATTTTCATTAATTTAAATATACATACTTTTATATTTAGTTATACTAGAAACTGTATTAAAATCCATTCCATATAACTATGGTTCTATTTACTATTTTCTTTTTAAAACGTTACTATTATTAATTTAAAATTAGTTCTTTGACAGTGACATTTATCTGTCAATTACATACATTTGAGATATGAACTGTCTAATCAAGTAGTTGTGTTTGTTTTTAGCGCAGGCTCTGTGATTTAATATATTGAAAAAGTATTATTGCAAGCCAATAGAAAATTTGATAATCTTTAATTTTCATAATAACATAAATCTCGAAGAAATAACATTAAAAGGTATTTTTGGGAGAAAAACTATTTTGAGCTTCAAATAAAGTTCCATTTCCGGTTATCTGGTTTGCACCAAAATGAAATGACTTCTTTCCATATTAGAACAAGGTATAAATACAAGGTTTCAAATTTTTCTGAATGATAGTAGGTATTTGAGTTAGAACGTAAACAGGAACCACACATACACATTCACACATACACACACATTTACACATACACACACATACACACACATTTACACATACACACACATCATCGTGAAAATGTTAAAATTGGATTCTAGGGTCCTTAAAACGTGGTCATTTATCAAAATCTAGATATGCGATTTTTTAGCACGATCCCTATACCTCCCTTATCAAGGGTAGTGGGAGGTAAAAATACAATGGCGAATGATTTTTGGCGTTTCTCTGTCAAAAATATTTCTTTTTTATAAAATTTATTTTATATAAAACTATATTTGTGTATGTTCTCAAAGCACTGTATTTTTTTTTGTAAAAAAGACGTAAGATCTTAGGGAATTTTCAATGAATAATTTATGCCTACGAAAAATAGAAAAATATCGATGCTATATTTTTTGTTTATCTGAGTAATAAGATTCCATGGTTTATTCAAGAATTGTAAAATTAACCCTTGAGCTACATTCTTTAATACATACTAATGCGTAACGTTAAGAAAAACAGCATTTTCTGCAACAAAATTTGATTGATATTTGACATCTGTATTTATTCCAAATTACCTGTCAGAAATGAAGTTTTCATGACAGGAAAGGATTGCTGAAACGTATTTCCTTGTTTAATTTTATTTGAGCACACGGTATTACACACTAGATACAGCTATTTGTTTTCTTCGACATTCAAGATTTTGAGATTTCTCGCAAATTCATTTTGACAGCTGTCACAAATTTACTTAATGCATAATGCGTAATGGATAAAAGTTTGGAGTTTGCAAACTTTTGTTGCTATGTATTGTGTACGTGCATTAGGCGTTAATATTAAAACTAACTGTGGATGGTCTTGTGCGTTGCCATATATCAAACTTCGTTACGCATTATCTATTAGCACTATGTATTAACTTTATGGATAAAAAAGTAGCTGTCAATGAAGCTTTTAGAGCCCTTTCATTTCAACTACATACTGGTATAACAAATGATATATCATCAGGTAAACGTTAATTTTTTTCCTCCAACAAAAAAAAAGTACAAATTTATGACTTTTTCGCCGAAAAAAGTGGCATTCAACATAATTACCTACTAATTTAAATCATTTGTCCTCGCAATTGTTTAATACGAGGTTTAATATTAGTAATAAAGAAAATAGCCTTTTATCCCTATTTTTGACCATTTTAATTATGTTTTCGGTGGGTGTTTATCGCTTACTGTATATTAGTAACATGTTTTGTTAATTTCTAAAACGTGGAACCAAATTGTACGTGTTTAAATGCAAATAATATTGACACCAAGCATATATCATCTTTATTTCTAATTTATCATATTTTTACCTTCCGTCACCTTTAGGTAAGGAAGGTATTGTCTTTGGTCAAAAAATTCGATGATGAGTGTTTACTCAATAAGCACGTTTTAGAGTCCCTAGAATACGAATTTACTATTTTTACGATGATGTCTGTCTGTATGTGTGTGTGTGTGTGTGTGTGTGTGTGTGTGTGTGTGTGTGTGTGTGTGGATGTGTGTGTGTGTGGATGTGTGGATGTGTGTGTGTAACAAAATTTTCGTCTGCGATAACTCTAATACTACAGTTACAAAAATTATAATTTTTTCGTATACTTCTTCGTTACATCCATAGGAAGAGCTGATTAGATTTTGGTTACAATTGGTCAACCGGAAGTACCATCATTTGAAGATTTTAACAGTTTTTCTTGAAAAAACTATGTTAAATATAATTTTTTCACTAATTTCTTTAATTGTGTCTGCTCTTACTTGGTGAAACTTACAATTCATTTTAATTTTTAATAATACTTGGTTTTATGTTTCACAATTATTTTATTAGATTACTAGTTTCGCTATAACATTAGCATCATCAGATCTTTTTATCGTTTAATTATAAATATATATATATATATATATATATATATATATATATATATATATATATGTCTAAATTATATCAAATAAATATAAAAATGAAATGTCAAAATGTAACTAGTAATCTAATAAAATAATTGTGAAACATAAAACCAAGTATTATTAAAAATTAAAATAATTTTTTCACATTTGATGTTATTATAAATATTAAAGAATATTTTATTCTCTATACGATTTGACTGCATTTTATACTTAATATTAAATGGATATTGAGTTAAAAAATTATAAAGAAATTAAATTTCATAAAGTAGCCATACCTGTGGAAACAACTACTATATTAAGAAAATTCTGATTGAAAGATGTCAGTGTCAAGTGAAATTGACATAGTGTGTCTGTTTTATAATTTTACTGGAAATATAGGATCTTTTGCTTTCTCTATGGAATTTGTATAAAATACATACAACTGCTTTAAGGTAATGTACAAGAAATAATAATAATAAATCTTTTTTTTCTGCAGATACATTACACTGTATATAGAAAACGTCACAAAATAATAATTTTCTGTATGAAATTTGCATAAAATACATGCAACTGCCGGAAGGTAATGTACAAGAAATAGAATATTTAATTTAGCAAGGAACTTTCCGTATGAAATTTGTACAAAATATATAGAACTGACGGAAGGTAATGTGCTGGCCACATCAGATTTTTTTTATTTTTACTGATAACTGAACTGTTCCTACATATCACATTTTTAGCAATTTCCTCCGTCGAAGCATAATTTAGATATGAATCACTCATCTCATGATTGTGACTAATTGATTATCTTTTAACTTTTACTATGGCTAAATTTTTATTTGAATTATATTTGTAAACAATAGCGGTATGAAATTTTTCCACGGTATATAAAATGCAAATAACGAATTATTATTTATAATACTCTGTACTTATGCATGTATGGAAATACTCCTACACTTGTTTGTAAACTGACATCACTGTTTTGTGTTTCAATATCAATACATTTCTTGGAATATTGTCCACGTCATACTCAAGAACAAACAATTGTGTACAAGGTTCATTGTGGTTATATTTAAATACCGGAGTTCATTAGGGAGTTTTTGATCCCATTGTTTCAATAATACAGTACGATAAACTCGTTCATTATGGATATTAATACAATAAATTAACAGTTAAAGAAGTAAACTTAAAAACAATTTTGGAATTCGGAAAATTTTAGTATATTTATTTTTTGGTCATAACAATAACATCTGTGGATTAATGCAATAACAAGCAAAGGCAATATACAGTAATTTGGGAATAAGTGATTTGAAATCAACAAGAACTTTTCAGTGATGTTGATTATAAATGTCACTAATTTTGTGATTTAAACTGTCTATAACATTAAAGCACTTGAGGAATTTACTGACATGTCTGCATTGGTTTTATTTATTGAAATAAATATTATTTGCTTTTCTACAGTCTATATACAAAGTAGCCATTTGCGCTCTCGTTTGTCAACGCAAAATGTCACTTTGCCGCTCTAGAGCGACAAAGTAGAAAAAACGCTCGCTCCTCAAATTTCTAACTATACAATGTTGAGAAATGTTACTTGACTACCTTCTTAATGGAAACGTTTAGTCAGGAATTTATGACACTGTAGTTACACATTACCCACTTACATAACCAAACAAAATGCCGCACTGCTGTGAAAATAAAAAAGGGCCTTCATTTACAAAAACGAAAGTATAAAATGCTTAGATTAGATTGAAGCAATAGCTCAAGAAGAATGGAAAATACCGATAAGTAAAAATAAATAAAAAATAAATTTTTGTTATGGTGGAGGACCCCATTGTGGCGATTGTAGAAAAAATCTTGTGTGTGTTTCGAGCGCAAATGGACATTGTCGATTTCGAGAGAATGCCTCAATCGACAATGTCCCACTTTACGCTCTTAATACACAAATATCTATTTATGAACTGTCTTTAGTACAATGAATGCCGATTCCTATAGGTTCCTTTACTGTTAGACTTTAGTCAATGGCGATTTGTGAGTTGTTGCTTTGTTGAGTCAAATTTGGTAAATATATGCACTTCCCTACGTCCTTTTTGTCTTTATTTCCAAACATTGTGCATAATTTAATGCATTATTGCTTTTTAGTTTTCTTTCTACCTCTCGCTAAGAGAGGTATTGGATTCATGCTAAAAATCGCATATCCAGATTTTAGTGAATAAGCACGTTTTAAGGTCCCTAGAATGCGATTATAACATTTTTACGATGATGTCCGGATGTGTGTGTGGATGTTGGATCCACGATTTCTCAAATACTATAAGACTTAAGACATTTTTAACTACGGATTCCTCAATCTAACAATAATGGGAAGAGTTGATTAAGTTTTGGCAACAATTGGACAACCGGAAGTAGTAGTTACAACAAAAAAATCATCTAAATATTATTTATCGAAAATTTATGTAAATACTTATATTAAAGAATGTTAAATTCTTTATTCGAAAAATATAAATTCATTATTGTATCTTCTATAGATTTAGAGATAAAGAAATGCATATAAAATAATTTGATGTAAAAATTCTCAGATCAAACTATTTCAAGGCAAGAAATTCAAATGTTTGTAATTGACACATAATCACATAAATGTCACTGTCAAAAATATTTGTATGCCACTGTCAAAAATATTTGTACATCATTATGAAGATTATGAAAATAAAAAAAGTCAACAACGGAAAATAATATACGTAAAAAAGAATATAAAAGGAATTCGCGAAAAAATGACATATATAAAGAAAAAGAAAGTAGAAAAAGAAGATTTCAGGATATTGAATATAAAGAAAATTTATGTATTGTACATATTTTATTTTAAAATATCCCATAGATTTTGCAAATATATGTGAGAATTATTTTGTAGTGAGACATGAATATATATATATATATATATATATATATATATATATATATATATATATATATATATATATATATATATATATATATATATATATATATATATATATATATATATATATTAAAAATACTTTTCGTTTTATGCGTACAACCAGGTAAAATATCTGGCGAGAGGTTATGTGTTGGCTACATCACATTTTTTTTTTCTTGAACTGCCATGATAAAATACACAACCGAACTTACTAGACTGATGCCTTGGTCATTGACCGTGTGTAAGCAAATAGGATGGTGGTTGTCTTTAGGGTTTCACGGGCTTGGCTTGAAGCTTGAAAGCTTGGCTTGGCTTGGCTTGAAAAAGCTTGAAAAATCAAGCCAAGCCTGCCGTTCAAAAAAGCTAGACTTTTCAAGCCAAGCCAAGCTTCTGTTCCACCAAGCCCAAGCCAAACCAAGCCTAACATTTAAAAAAGCTTGAATTTTCAAGCCAAGCCAAGCCTTTGACTGTCAAGTAGCTTGGTTGAAAACAAGCTTTTTCAAGCTTTTCTTAAGAAATGTTGTCGAGACCGACAAAACCGTAATTTTATGGTGATAACGTACTTTCTCACTGCTTCGGCACATTTTTGCGAACTTCTAAGAATTGGAGTTTCCAAAAGGACCAGCCTTCATTACCTGCTAGTCCAGTATGCTTCAAAACTTTGTAAATAGGACACTATACCCTTCATCATTCTTATTATGCAAAGACCACTTATTTTCTCAATCAGAACCAACTATCTGTTTTAACTATAGAGTGATGGGAAGATAGGTGCAGTTTGATCTTTTTGTTTGATTGGATAATATCGGAATATTATCCAATCAAAATAGATATAGATAGAATATAATCAATATTCATTTAAATTTTAACTAACTTGATTTTAAATACCAAGCATCAAGCTTCAACACATAATATTTATTACTCGTATTTATTGCAATGCTACAAATAGATAATTTTGCTGCAGAATAAAAATTATAAGAAATAATAATATACTCCTACACCGTAAGGTAAATTGAGTGACAGACTACATAAATCATGATAATTATTGCATTTTAAAGTTTCATTTTGTACAATGTTACGTTATTCTGGTATTTCCGAATCATAGAGACGAGACAATTTCTGTTTGTGAGTATGTATATATTTACATTCAAAGATTTTCAATGCTATTTTTAGCTCAACCCCTAATGTACCCCTAATAAACCGTGACAGGTATAATAGACAATAACAATGTACCGACAAAGAGCATTCTCTTTTAAATATTACCTTGATACAAGTTTTCATTGATCCAAAAATATATGTTAATAAATAAGCAAATAAATATATAATCTCGGCTTATTACCTAGTTCTGGAGGTTTTTAATTTGCTTTTATTCACAAATTTCAGTAATCACGACATATTCGTATCGTTAAGCATATTAACTTTTGTATTATTTGAATTTGCACATGATTACTTTAATTATATTTATGTATTTAACTTACATGATTCTGTACTCAAAAATCAGTAGAAATTTCATAAGAAGAGGCGAGTTGGTATTTGTCACGAACAAACAAAATTTCGGGGAAATTTCCGTCTGTAGGGTTTTATGATTTCCAGATGTAAATACATCTGGTAGGTATAAAAGGTCAGTCTCAGGTCATTTCCATCCCATTGTACATTCCAAAATATTTATGTATTTATTTGAACACTGTTATTGCGTATTTGGTGTCTTGAGTTTTTTATTTTTTTTTTGTTTATACAGGGTGCATATGAACTAAATAGTATGACAAACTTTAACAGTTGGGAGGACATTTCGAGTTTTTAGTTAAAATACAATACAATGAAGTCCAACTAATGCATATGCCTACTTGAATAAATGCAGTCAACGAAAATAATAAAAGAAACATGAAAATTGAAGAGTAAATATTTAATAAAAGATAATAAATTTATGCTGATTGTTTACTCTTAAAAATAAAATAAATGAATAAAATATACATTTCAATATTTTTATATTTTAATAATTACAAAGAAAAAACACTTGGTGTAAGTTTCATAAATTTTATTTTATCGTTTTGTCTATCTTTACGCATAAGAAGATATTTTTCAATTGTGCCACAATAAATTTATGTAAAACAAAACGTGATTTGTACATTATTACGATACAATGAAACATCGACATAACATCGATATATTGATACATCAATATTCCAATACATCGATATATCGATATATTTAATTAAATTCACATCGAATATTTATATTAAAATCTTGATACCGAACAACTACTACTGGTTTTCAAGACCTATATACCTACTGTGCGCATGAGCATTTATAAAGCTTGAAAGCTTGAAAAAGCTTGAAATAGCTTGAAAAGGCTTGATAAAGCTTGAAAATCAAGCTAAGCCTAAAATAATTAAAGCTTGAAGTTTTCAAGCCAAGCCAAGCGCTGTTTCCATCAAGCCCAAGCCAAGCCTAACATTAAAAAAAGCTTGAAGTTTCAAGCCAAGCCAAGCTTTTTTATTTCAAGCCAAGTAGCTTGGCTTGGTGAATCCCTAGTTGTCTTCGTCTAACGCAAGCAAAGTTACAATTAGTTTGTCTTTGTATGAAGCATTGGCTTGTACATATATGTAGCATATAACACGTGGTCACAACTTTGATGTGAGCCATGAAGCGCGGAATCGCGCCATTCGCTGTCTTGCTTTCAACACAGTGGCGTCGTGTGCAAGCAATGCTAACGGCACGATATACTCACTTTATTAAAAATAAATAAATATTATTTGTTTTATGAACTGTCTTTAGTGCAATGAATGCCGGTTCCTATAGGTCCCTTTACAGTTAGATTTTGGTCAATGGCGACTCGTGGGTTGATGCTTCGGTTGCGTCAAATTTTTGCACATCCCTATGTCCATCCTTCGTAGTCTGTTTTAATTTCAGATCTGGTTTGGGGTGATTTTTTATCTTTATTTCCAAACGTTTTGCATAATTTAATGCATTATTCCTTTTTAGTTTCCTTTTTTAATTTCTTGAACTGCCATGATAAAATACACAACCGAACTTACTAGACTGATGCCTTGGTCATTGACCGTGTGTAAGCAAATAGGTTGATGGTTGTCTTCGTTTAACGCAAGCAAAGTTACAATTAGTTTGTCTTTGTCTGAAGCATTGGCTTGTACATATATGTAGCATATAACACGTGGTCACAACTTTGATGTGACCCAAGCAGCGCGCGGACTCGCTATATTTGCTGTTTCAACACAGTGGCGTCGTGTGCAACCAACGCTAGCGACACGATATACTGACTTTATTAAAAATTATTAAATTTAAAGAATTTTATTATTTCGCATTGTTTTCTGCTTGGAGGAACCGCCACTGACTTTGGTTGTTCTTATATACCAGGTAGTGGCGCTTGGTTGTTCAGTTTTAGTGTGATATTAATCTTATTTATGTAGTCTTTATCTTTAACAAAAAAATCCATAAAATGAATCCTATTTCTATTATCTGCGGTTTGTCAAGTAACTCTTTTTTCCATAAGAAATTTCCAAGAAACAATATGAATAATTTTAAGTGTGTGCGTGCGTAAAAACAATTGAAATGTTTATAAACAAACATTAGAAGGCAAATAACATTATTATTATCATCATCAATGTGATAAAACATAATTGTTAATGAAATTTATGTACATAAAAACTAAGTACATAATTCTTTTAAGTTTATAACTCAATCGTGATGATTACTTGTGTTAATTATTACAATCAAATATAATTAAATCAAAATTATAAACAATAAAGATTAGTGACGTCAGTAGCGATAGTGAATTGTGTGGTTCCCATGCAGAGACAGAGCCCCGTTATATTTCAATCTAAGCCCATAGCTTCTTGTGTACCTAATCTCGAACCTAATGGATTCGGTTTTAATTTCTACTTGTCACGATAGTGAGTGACGTGACGTTTCTGTAGATCGATGTGGATGTGTACGAGGTCTACGTCTAGCTCTAGTAGGCCGTGGAATATCAGCGCATCGACGAGGAACAGATGACTGCTGATGTTTCCACTACATTCCAAACTAATTATTAACAAGAATTTTATAAATGTGTCTAAACTTTTCCGTTTAATTAATAAGCAACGACAATACATTATTATACGTAGAATAGACAATAGGGAAGGCAGAAGTGGGAACATGAGCAATTATATAATAATTTGACATTTTTATAGGACGTTTTTGCAAAAAGTTTTTCAAAACTGTTTTTCATCCTTGAAAGTACATGCCGTTGTCTGTAACTCTTATTTAAAAATCTGATGTGGCCAACACATAACCTCTCGCCAGATATTTTACCTGGTTGTACGCATAAAACGAAAAATATTTTTAAATACAAATACATATAGATATTCATGTCTCACTACAAAATAATTCTCACATATATTTGCAATATCTATGGGATATTTTAAAATAAATTATGTACAATACTTACATTTTCTTTATATTCAATATCCTGAAATTTTCTTTTTCTACTTTCCTTTTCTTTTTCTTTATATTCGTCATTTTTTCGCAAATTCCTTTTATATTCTTTTTTACGTATATTCTTTTGCGTTGTTGATTTTTTTTATTTTCATAATCTTCATAATAATGTACAAATATATTTGACAGAGGGATACAAATATTTTTGACAGTGACATTTATGTATCAATTACAAACATTTGAATTTCTTGCCTTGTAGTAGTTTGATCTGAGATTTTTTACATCAAATTATTTTATATGCCTTTCTTTATCTCTAAATCTATAGAAGATATAATAATGAATTTATATTTATCGAATAAAGAATTTAACGTTCTTTAATATAAGTATTTACATAAATTTTCGATAAATAATATTTAGACGATTTTTTTCTTGTAACTACTACTTCCGGTTGTCCAATTGTTACCAAAACTGACTGGACTCTTCCCATTATTGTTAGATTGAGGAGTCCTTAGTTAAAAATGTCTTAAGTGTCATAGTATTTGAGATATAGTGAATCCAACATCCACACACACACACACACACACATCCCCACACACACACACACACACACACACATACGGACATCATCGTAAAAATGTTATAATCGGATACTAGGGACCTTAAAACGTGCTTATTCATTAAAATCTGGATATGCGATTTTTAGCATGAATACAATACCTCTCTTAGCGAGAGGTAAAAAGTTTGGACTGCGGTTGTTTGTCATAAGCTCCTCCATTGTTTCTCTTGTAAAATCGCAAATACAACTGAACATTTTGCCACTGTTCATCTTTGCTTTCTTTGAACCTGGCCGAATTTCTGAAAGATAAAAGGAAAAGACAACTGTAAGAATAATACAACCGTTTTAGTTTATGTTCTGTATTTTAATTAATACCCGACGTTTCGGCAGAAAAAAGGTAAAACGTTGAATTATTCTTACAGTATTATGAGTTCTGAAAGATTTTTTATTAATTTGAAAAGACAACTCTTTAAAATAGTGCTACGATTTTCAACAATCGATTATTGATTGGATCAAATAATCGATTAATCATATGAACGATTAATCTAATAATGGATTAATAAAAAAATCTATTAATCGTTTATTTAAAAAATAAAAATCTTTTGAACAATTAATTGATTATTGAGCACAGCATTACTTTAAAGCCAGATCCATCAATGTTAATCAACTATTAAAGAATAAATAAGAACCTATATCATCAAGGCTTGGCTTATTACCCATTTCTGGGTGTACCAATGTACATTCGCAGATTTTGACAATGATAGGACATCTCTACTATTGAAGACGTTTACCAGGCGTCACCTCACGGGCCAGGGTTGGCCTGATTTAAATCATTTTATTTAAATCACGATATAAATCAAATTTTATAAAATACATTTTTTGTCGAAAAATCAATTGTTTTTCGAATTATTTTAGATACGTACAGAGTTAACAAAAATAAAATTCTACTAGATGAGTGCCCATGAGGTGACGCCTGGCAAAAGCCCGCACGGTACGAATATGTCATCATCATTACCGAAATCTGCGTACAAAGCAGATATCGGTAATGATGATGACATATTTGCACCGTGTGGGCGTTTACCAGGCGTCACCTCACGGGCACTCATTGGTGGCGTGGAGAGTGCATCACAGGGGTCAATTTTGTGCCATTTTAAAATTCGAGATATTTGGCGTCGGTCGGGATCGAACCTGGTTTCCCAGATTCGCGACTAGACACTATGGTAATGTAATATAAAAATATATACATATATACCGCGTGTCTACTTTTTTTTGGACCATAGGAAATACAGTGGTAAAATTTTCATATATTAGTAAATTCTGCCCTTTTATTTTTAGAACTAAAAGGTAAATACAAAAAATGTTCAGAATTAAACACTGAATCAAATGATGCTAAATTTATAGATATAATAGGTTCCTATCATGAGATATACGTAAAATAAAATATCCGTTTTAAGCTTTTTATACAGTGCTATGCAAGACATATTTTGACCTGTTTTATTTAGAAATTCAAATGTTTGTAATTCATATATAAATGTCACTGTCAAAAATATTTTTATGCCACTGTCAAAAATATTTGTACATCATTATGAAGATTATGAAAATAAATAAAAAGTCAACAACGCAAAAGAATATAGGTACGTAAAAAAGAATATAAAAGGAATTTGCGAAAAAATGACGAATCAAAGAAAAGGAAAGGAGAAAAAAATCAGGATATTGAATATAAAGAAAATGTATGTATTGTACATATAATATATATTAAAATAATTATTTTGTAGTGAGACATGAATAATGTATTTGTATTTAAAAATATTTTTCGTTTTATGCGTACAACCAGGTATCTGGCGAGAGGTTATGTGCTGGCCACATCAGATTTTTTGTTTATGAAATAAGATATTTATATTGCTTTTAAAACAATTCAACCCTTTCACGGACTTTCAAAATTGTTGTGGAGAGAGCACTACAGGAGTCACTTTTGTGTTATTTGAAAATTGGAAATAATTTTAGGTCAGCCCCCCCATCGAACCCGGGCCTTCCGAATCACAATTTAACGCACACAGACAAGCCTCTCCATTATTAATTAAAGTAAACAATTAAAAATGAAAGTAAGAAAATCAAAATTTATGTATGTGTGACATATTCACATATTTAACGATTAAAAAAATATGAACTAATACGGCAATTAATGTCTTAAAAATATGGGAATATGTGTACAAATAAATATTTTCTACATGTGACCAACACATTTCATTACCCAATTAAATCATTAGCTAATTAATCTCACTGGAGACAAATAGCATTTATGGTATAAATCTTAATGGCTTATACATATTCACTTTCCTGGATTCCAGCATTAATATACCTATTGCATTTTCATGGGTATGCGATACAAAAATGCAAATATGCATTTTCTTCGAATACAGCTCTGTTTACACTACACATGCATTACAATACAAATCGCACGTGCCAAACACAAGCGTCAAACGTATGCACGTTCTTAGAGCATCAGATAAACATGCAGGACTGGACTCGACTCACTGATTAATATCACTTCGACGTGCGTCTGATTCGATCCGGAGATAACGTTAGCGGTTTTATCATTCCGCCTTCAAGCAACAATTTTTTATTACACCGCAAAACGATGAATAGTTTTTAAGAATAATGTGACTTTAATACTTTTAGATAACATATACCCTAACAACTGAAAATTGAAGAAAGGGTTTTTCCTATTTCGCGTTTACAATGTCAGTTTTGAACGACTGTTTTTGGAGATTTTTTAAATTGTGAAGTTGATAACAACCTGTCAAAAAACATATGTTTTATTTTACTTGTCTGCTTCACGATATGTCATCACTTCCAAACATAGAGCGAATCATCATAACTTTACTGGACAATATTGAATGGAATGTTGTGGTCCATCCACCACACAGCCCCGATCTGACACCGTCTGATTTTCATCTCTTACATCACTGACATAAGAATCTGACAGAAAAAAAATTTAAAACCAAAAATAAGGTAAAAAAGAAGTGGAACCTCGAGTGGAACGGATAAAAAATCTCGTGCCTCGCCTACAGAATATAAATGAAATTAACAAAGTATGTAGAAAATAGTTGAGATATACAGGATGTCTTATAACTCGCGCCCCAGACGAAACTGCAACTTGCCGACGACAATAGGTTGCCAACGAATAGAAGAAAATAATTTGCGGCTGCTTGCATAACGGAGTTACAAGACTTTTTAATCCACCAATCCCGGAAGGATATCTTGAGGTGTGATGATATTATTACAAAATAAAACTGGTTGCTAGGTTTTAAAAATACTACTAGTGAGTTACAAAATTTGTTTGACTTACTGTAATTTTGACACTTTAGAGTTGACTTTTCACTGTCAACAAATTTAGGTTAGCGAAGGTGTCATCCGAGATCATAATTTATATCATACAGTGCAACGTGTTGTAGCAGCTGTGTAAAATGTGTTAAAGGAAAATATTATTGTCATTTGAATTCTTTGAGATAGCTCTCAATATCACTTTATGATCCACAAGATTTCTATCCGGAAAACGTTCCGAATAGACTCGTGCTGCCTCTCTGGCGTTACGTTCACATTCTCCGAAAATTATAATCATTTCTAAGTAATCAGCGGCTGAATACATGGTAAGAATTTGCCTTTTTTATTCACCTTGTCAAATTTAATTTGACACTGACATTTTTCGAAAACTACAGTCACCCACACATTTTAAAGAAGATTTGATTTGTATAAAACCCTAGTAACGTAAAATTACGGCAAACACACGTTAAAGGTGTAGGTCTCTGATTGGTCAATTTTAAGACGTCTTTTCTCGAATATCTTTTAAGCTAGATTTTTTTGTCTTCGAAATTACACATCAGAGTGCAGTCTCGTGTTTCCTCATTCGCTCTGGGGCGCGAGTTGTGAGACAGCCTGTATACCTACACCCACCTGTAAGATTTTTGAAAATAATTTCTTTTTTCGATTTTTGGTAGCCTGAAAAACACGAATGTCCATTTGTAATATAGCGTACTTTGTGTAACTCGCCTATTGCTCGATTACGCAAATGGTTTTTGTATTACATTAAGAATTATTATTCATTTACAAACCATATACAATATACATAAATAATTAAAAATACAAAATAAATATATAATACATTACAACAAACTTTTCTCACTCTTTGCAAATTGGAGTGACCGATTTTCGGTAGTGAAATACCCGCATCCGGACCACATGGAGTGATTCTGCTGAGCACTTGTTAAAACCATATAAATAATCGAATTTGGATATCGTATGCTTGATGCATCGCCCGGCATAAACTAGTACGGAGAAGATGCATTTTCTCCAGAGGAAAAACCGTCTGCAAAAACATCCAATAAATTGCACAGTTTATAGCAGCTGGTGTTGCCTTAGGCAAATCTTCTGTCGTGCATTCCTCTTCTAAGTTGGCGCACGTGAGCAGGTGGGCCATTGTTTGTTCTTGACCACAATGAAATAAAATGGGTTCTGCTTGGTATCCCAGTTGAACATGTTTTCTGCACATTTTCCTACTTGACTTCGTAGGCTATTTAAAGATTTCCAAATGGGCCATTTCTGGCCATTACCTAGTGGCAGTTTCTCATCTGGAAGGATACCATTGCTTTATCTTCTGGCTTTAATGACTCATCCCACATTAACGGTCTTGTTGCAGTCTTGGTCTCTGTCATATGATGCACTGAAGTGAGGAAACTGGGATCATGTAACTATTTGGAGCGCTCTGCAATACTTGCCGTCGACCGTTTAACTTTAGGTGGAGCTATGCCGCTAAGCAGGTATAATTGGTTGATTGGTGTTGGTTTTAGGCAACCGGTAATTGTACGGCAAGTTTTATTTAACAGAGGATCCAGATGTTTAGCGTTAGGTGATCTTTCCCAAATTGCAGCAGAATACTCGGCGCATGAATAGGACAGGGCAAGAGCTGATGTTCTGAGGGTATAAGGATCATTGAAACATTTGTCTTTCAATGTACTATTGCGAAAAATTCATGGTCTGCTGGGACTTCAGCCTAGTGTAACACGAGGGGAGTCTCCTAAGAAGATGATGCTACTACTTCTGATTACTCCAACGATGACACACTAACTAGCTGGTGGACGCTTAGATGATTGGCGTCCTCGACTAGGTGACAAGGAAGAGCACACATACACTTCACTTTGTGAATACTTACATTAAGACATGGACACTACTTCTGATTTTTACTGTTTATTGACTAAAGATTTATTTACATGATTACATTATTATTAATTAAACATAGCCTAACATGTTACATTCCGTAACCCAGCGGCGGGCGTTTAGCACGCGCCCCAAAACTAAAAACACTACATGTTCCGGCAACTTACGTCTTCACCGCACGACGAACTAATCTAGACTCTTACAGCCGTATTCATAGTAACTGAGATAAACCCAGTTTAAACTAGGTCTACGTAGACCGAGTTTAGTAGCCCTTGTATCCATCTGGACATGGTCTGCGATGAATATGAAGTAAGCTTCAGACATAAATATTCGAATATACTTAATATTATCTAAAATAAGAACAGAATGAGTACAACAATAGGTTTATAGAAGCGTGTATTCATATGTACGAGTATACATGAGGAAAAATGGGAAGAAAAAATTTATAAATTAAAATATGAATATTTAATAAATAAAATTGCTTCATGCTAATAGCGGTGCTGGTTTTGACAATATATCAACTTTTATTTGGGTATGAAACTAGTTGAAATTTACAAGAAACATGTGAAATTAACTAAAAATCATTTATTTATACTCCAAATTTGTCTAACACATTAATTTTTATATAAAATGTTTGACAACTACATGTGAGGTTTGAAGTTTTTTCGTTTTCTAAATAGGCTTCGTCACAGCATTATTTAATTCAGTATTATCTTCATCTGAATCTCTGTCTCTCATTCATTTTCTACAATTAAATACAAATTTCAATTATATCAAATTTGCAGATATGATAAAAGTACCTTCAACATTGATATCTGATCTTTTCTTCATCTTCTACATCATTTATGTTGCACAAATATCTTGAATATCCTCAGTTTTATTCATTTAATATCAAAGTTATCAATTTGACAATAAACATTTTTTGTCTTACAAATGCAACTTTTTTAAAGCACACTATATATTCGTTACAATGACAGGACTTAGACCTAGTTTAAACTAGGGGTACGCTCGGTCTAAATTTTAGACTCGGTTTAAACTAGGTCTAAGTCAACCATTACTGTGAATAAGGAAAAACCTTAGACCTAAGATAGACCTGGTTTAGACCACGTCAGAATTACTATGAATACGGCTGTTCATGAGTAACTAATGTCGACTATCTAAAACAAAGTGCTATCTTCACGACGGGATTATCTTAGGGGTATATGGTGCATAGGTTAGGGCATTCAAAGTCACGCACGTATACATAATAATTTCTAGGCTAAATGATCAACAAATAAATGTCGTGACTATCATAATACGATAAGAATTTCTAAACTGAATTTTGACTTAAATAGATGAACAGAGTTAAAATATGATCATTGAAACTAAAATTTAGAAAAGTTTATAAAAAGTTATTTATCTGTTATTGCTCTTACCCTCGCCTTATCACACTAGACCTAGAACTCCCTATGTCTAGTATGATGCTACGGAGCTATGACAGTAGAAACAATAATTCAACAAGTGAAATTGGATTTTTATTTTGTGAAGGCATACCTTTCTTTATGAAGTTATTAGATATTTAATGAACGCCAATATTTTTTTCGTAATAATTATTGCAATAATGCGTATATAATTAGTAAATTTATTGTTCTGGGTATCTACTTGGAATCTTGTCGAATTCCAATAAGACTCATGTGAATGTTGTAGTTTCTTCGTCTTTATTGCACATAGCATACCCATGTCTGCACACGTATTAAAACATCATTTTTTGTTGCGCTGACGTGTATTTGTCATGAAGGTGTCAACAGTGGATTATGCAAACGGTCGTTTTACGAGAGTTCTGACAGACAAGCCGTGCAGCCAGCGGCCTGCATCGCTCGTAAACCCGCTTATCGTGTTGCCATCTTCCGACCAACGCTCCCATATATGTTACAGTTCACCATACACTCGTATTTCGGTGCCGGCTTCGCAATAACCATCTGTGCTACTCCGAGAAATGTGCTACACTTATTTGGAAGCGACTTCCACTAAACAAAGTGTAATGTAGGAATGAGAATTTTATTTTTTCGGGAAAAAGTTGTTGAGAGGATCCAGTTTATGCAAGTGCAACTTTTTGGTATTTTTTCTGATGCAGCGAGTCTTTTGTGACATTGTTAAAGCCGGTACCCCACTGTAAAATTTTTTATAAAAATTTCTGTAATTTTTTTTTGAAAACGTTCCATGTAAGTACTGCGTCCCACTGTAAATTTTTTTATGAGTTTTTAAGGAGTGTTGCATAACTCATGAAAGAGAATTGCTCCTTTTGTAGCCGTTGTTCTGCAGAGGTAGTTGCGTTTTGTAATTTCATTATGAATAACGTCCATTCAAATAAAAAAATGTTAGCTGCAATAATTGTTGGAGTAATAGGTTACACAGTTATACAAAAAATAAAAAAATCAGAACATCGCTGGTGGACTAGTCTATGACTGGAGAAAAGAAATACAAATCGCAATGTTTAATCATCGCACACAACAAATTACGAATAGAAGATGAAAGAAATTACAGAAATTTTCTTCGAATGAAAGACCATTTCTTAAAAATCATGGACATGATTCGAAAGTAAAGTAAGAAACGTGGCACTCAATTAAGGCAGTGTATTTCGGCACAAGAAAGATAGGCATTGTTCTATCTAGTGTACGTGTGCACATACATTTTGAAAAATTAATCCTTTTATCGTTACTACTTAAAGAGTACGACGCGAGTGTATAGGTGAATAAAGTCCATCTTAAAATGCTTGAACGAGGCGGATTTGTATGGGCTTCTCATTTACTTCATATTTTATTTTTGCAAATTTGTATAGGTAATTCAAAATACACTTTCTATAAATTATAGATCAAGATATTTATACTAATACTACGTAAAATTATTGGTTGAAAAACATTGTTGGTTACGATTAATGAGTATTCTAATAGGATTCGGACGGAAATGTAAAAGGAGAAAAAAGAAATGCAAAGAATAACGCATGTAAATATTAAATAACTTTAATATTTATTTTTTGATATTGTATTCCCTGATTATTATAAGATAATAACATTTAACAGTTGAAAATCGCACTTTGCCTGGCGTATTTATTATAATATTCAGACGATTTTGTGTGGTATAAAACTTCTTCATTTCTATACAAATCAATTAAAACGCAGTCTGTTCAGGCAACCACATTACACATTTTGATTTTGCTGTATATTATTTCCAATTTCAATATAAACAAACGCTCACCGCTGTTCAAATAATATCAGGGAAAAACAGCTGTCTTTAGAAAATGATTTTACACATGGTTCAAACAACCGCATTGCGCAGGCCCGCATCAACATCCAATCATAACGCAGCTTTCAACAAAATGAATACAGACTGCTGTATTTATGTGACGTCACATCAAAATTTTTACGTGACGTCATGTAAATACAGTTTTCATAAAAATTCTGTCAAAACGGTTTTTATAAAAATATTTACGTCCATTTTTATAAAAAAAATTACAGTGGGATACCGGCTTAAAATAACAGTGTAGTTCAAGGCAATACTGACTAACCTGTATTATTCACTCTTATGGAAAGAATCAAATGAAATATTCAGGAATTTTACAATCGTTAATAAATCAATGGATATAAATATAATATATTATTCATTTTATAACTTGGTTGTTTTTAAATATATTCGAATTACTTTATAATAAGCATAAAGGAACTGTTTTCGTACATTTATTACTTATAAACAAGAATTATATGTATTATAAACATGAAAAGGAAAATAAGCAAATCAATTATTAGCATACGAGTATACAACTTCTGAAAAATAATTTAACAATCGAATTTTATTAAACATGTAATTTCTACGTGAACATTTATAGTTCAGAATATTCAAAACTTTCAAGATTTGTAAAGGGAACACACCTTTTTTATTATCTAAATGAATTCTTCGTTAAAAAATCTGATGTGGCCAGCACATAACCTCTCGCCAGATATTTTACCTGGTTGTACGCATAAAACAAAAAATATTTTTAAATACAAATACATATATTCTTGTCTCATTACAAAATAATTCTCACATATATTTGCAAAATCTATGAGATATTTTAATATAAATTATGTACATTACATACATTTTCTTTATATTCAATATCCTGAAATTTTCTTTTTCTACTTTCCTTTTCTTTTTCTTTATATTCGTCATTTATTCGCAAACTTCTTTTATATTATTTTTTACGTATATTCTTTTGCGTTGTTGACTCTTTTTTATTTTCATAATCTTCATAATGATGTACAAATATATTTGACAGTGGCATACAGATATTTTTGACAGTGACATTCGTATATCAATTACAAATATTTGAATTTCTTGCCTTGAAGTAGTTTGATCTGAGAATTTTTACATCAAATTATTTTATATGCATTTCTTTATCTCGAAGTCTATAGAAGATATAATAATGAATTTATATTTATCGAATAAAGAATTTAACGTTCTTTAATATAAGTATTTACATAAATTTTTGATAAATAATATTTAGATGATTTTTTTCTTGTAACTACTACTTCTGGTTGTCCAAATTTTACCAAAACTTAATCAACTCTTCCCATTATTGTTAAATTGAGGAATCCGTAGTTAAAAATGTCTTATAGTATTTGAGAAATCGTGAATCCAACATCCACACATCCACACACACACATACGGACATCATCGTAAAAATGTTATAATCGGATTCTAGGGACTTTAAAACGTGCTTATTCACTAAAATCTGGATATGCGATTTTTAGCATGAATCCAATACCTTTCTTAGCGAGAAGTAGAAATATATTGAAAGTTAAAGTGGAAAATGTGTTAGTATTTTACGAGGTATTTTATGAATCTAGTTAAGTTGGATATGACCATTTTGTCTTAGTTTTACAATAAGACTATACGTAAATTATAAGGAACCTAATAACAATTAACACCTAGATGTCTGATTGAAATCCGAGCTCATAGCTCTAGGATTTTAAGACATGTAAGGCTTGTTATGTTTCATAACATTCGTGGTTTGTTCAATAGTTTATCGCTTTCAGAAAACGAAGACATTATTAATTTAATGCTACTTTTAGAATGCTATTATAAACAGAACAATTATTTTGACGTTTTAATATTTTAGAATAAAGTAAACCGTTTTAAGAACCATACACATTATGTATGTATTAATGAAGAGCATTATACTTTTATTTTCATTTCGTAGACAGGTACGGTACTTAGTTACCAGCCTACTTTTGTATATGTAAACAAAGGTTTGTTTTCCAGAAAGCGGTAAAACTTGTGTTAAAGAATATTTTAAATTATTTAAATGGCCTGCAAACTAGAATATTTCTATGAAAGGAAGGAAATAATAAGTTCTGTGCATATTATTAGTTCATAATTTAGCCACTTCGTGCGTATCGCTTAGCTTGAATCGCCAATAAGTTGTTACATTTGTTTGTGATTTTGTTTTAATTGTATATAAATATTATAAAATTTTAAATTTGATTTGCTTAGCTACAAAACGTGCAAAACAAAATGTGATTATTGAATTGGATGCAGAATTTAATCCTCTACATGTTTTTCAAGCTTTTTTTGACTAAAATTAATAGTCCGCTTTTGGGCAAGGAAAAACTGTTTTTTCTTGTTAAAAGTCTATGCATGTGTAATGGATTTCGAGCGCCATCCAGTACTTATATAAAAATGCATTTACTTTGAAATTTATTCTTCATTTTGTTACATCCGCTAGCTCGTTTGTAAAAAATGAGATCAAGTGTACCACTCCTTCATTGATGACTCAATAATTAGCAAGCTGTATTAACAAGCAAGATGTCTTGGGTTGAAATCCCACATCCGACAATTATTTATAAAAAAGAACCTGAATATTTCATACAGAAGCTGTAGGTATATCCAGGGGCGTACCAAAAGTATTTTTTTAAAAAGTTGGCGCAGAGATTTATAAAAGTAATCAATTTTAATGAAATAATTTTTTAGCTTAATATTGGTATAGGTATCTATAACGCCCATTGCTTTTCATGAATTTTTGTGCAAAGATATAATTAATGAAAACCCGTTGTAAAATTCCTTATATTAAGTAAGATATGATATTCTAAAGTTTTGCGATGAGTTCGTGACGTCACCTGTATTTGTCCAGTGGGACTGAAAGAGTGTTCATGAGAGTAGATAACTTTTGCATATAAAAATGATATTTTACATATTGTATCATTTAATTAATATTAATTAAACTTATTACAAACGCAATTAAAATTATTTTTTCCATTTCATGATATTTAATTGATATTCGAGTGAGTACGCTGCAAAAGTTTGATAGAACAGTGATTCTAGTGACACCTAGTGATGTAAACCAGAACTGCCAATGGGCGGAGTGCTGTGGAATTATAGGCGGGATTCTTAGATTTCATATTTCTGGCCAATAGAATCAAATCGATCTCTGTCCCGTCATAAAATGTTTAATTCGTTATAAGAAAATTTATTATGAGGAATGTTTTTTTTTAATTATTACTAATTAATTCGCTAGTATTTTTTTAAAAATGCAGTGCTTATTAAATTTATTCATTTATTTAAACGAAGAATTTAATATCGTGTTTCTCTTAGAGACCCGAACCGTATATTTTATTTCTTCAAATATGGAAACCAAAAACCGATAGGAAAAATTTATTCTGTAACCGAAAATATAACCGAACCGAAATAATATCGGTACTAAAACCGTAAATTTAAAAATAGGTATTTTTTATTACCCCGCATTTTTTTGGTAGAAATACTTTGCATACCTTCGAAATCATAAAAAATGGTTTTTTATTTCAAAAATATTGACGGCATTTTACTCCATTTTTCATTTATTTTTGCAATTATTATAATAAAAAAAATTACTCATTTCTTAAGACCTTTTTCAATCAATCACACTTTTAGTTCACATATTACTATTAAAATAGATTTATTATTAAACTATAAAATTTAATAAATTACGAAATGTATTTAATTTATGTTGCATAAATAAACTTAAGAACTTTAATGTTATAGTTACATTTTGAACCGATTTTTTAGATCACACCTTAAAATTAAAGTACCAAACTTTATTAATTTACTTAAAATTCCTTACAAATTCTTTTCGAATTTTGAATTCCGCGCAAGCCGAATATATCTACTAGTACTAGTTGTTAGTCAAACGAGAAATAAAAATGTTATTACATTACGAAATAGTAGGTACAAAATGTATTTTATGTAAATTAAAAACTAAATTAATTTTTCATTTTAAGCGAAACCGAAAAAAAAATGGAAACCGTAACGAAAACGAAATTTATTTGTTTATTTAACCGAAACGAAAACCGAAACCGAATTTTTATTAACGTAATAACTGTTAACTGTAACCGAACCCCAAAATATTTCGGTTAGAGTCCCTGGTTTTTCTTCTTGGTCATTTCTGTATCATAATAATTTGAATTCAAATAGTTATTCATTTCATTAAATTCAATGGTCCAAATTCGAGCGCAGTTCAAAAAAATCTGATGTGGCCAGTACATTACCTTCCGTCAGTTCTATGTATTTTGTACAAATTTCATACGGAAAGTACCTTGCTAAATTAAATATTCTATTTCTTGTACATTACCTTCCGGCAGTTGCATGTATTTTATGCAAATTTCATACAGAAAATTATTATTTTGTGACGTTTTCTATATACAGTGTAATCTGCAGAAATAAAAGATTTATTATTATTATTTCTTGTACATTACCTTAAAGCAGTTGTATGTATTTTATACAAATTCCATACAGAAAGCAGAAGATCCTATATTTCCATTAAAATTATAAGACAAACACACTATGTCAATTTCACTTGACACTGACATCTTTCAATCAGAATTTTCTTAATATAGTAGCTGTTTCCATAGCTATGGCTACTTTATGAAATTTAATTTCTTTATAATTTTTTAACTCTATATCCATTTAATATTAAGTATAAAATGCAGTCAAATCGTATAGAGAATAAAATATTCTTTACTATTTATAATAACATCAAATGTGAAAAAATTATATTTAACATAGTTTTTTCAAGAAAAACTGTTAAAATCTTCAAATGATGGTACTTCCGGCTGACCAATTGTAACCAAAATCTAATCAGCTCTTCATATGGATGTAACGAAGAAGTATACGAAAAAATTATAATTTTTGTAACTGTAGTATTCGAGTTATCGCAGACGAAAATTTTGTAACACACACACACGTACAGACATCATCGTAAAAATAGTAAATTCGTATTCTAGGGACCCTAAAACGTGCTTATTGATTAAAAACTCAACATCGAATTTTTTGACCAAAGACAATACCTTGCTTACCTAAAGGTGACGGAAGGTAAAAAGCATACATCTCGTAAGAATATATTGTAAAAGCGCGCTCCATAAAAATGCGCTGGCAATACTAGCCAATATTATTAAAAGCTGTTCCCGTACTGTAATGAAATCAGTAATTTGATTTCGGGCGTCATTAGTAAACAAAGGGCGTAACTTTAATTAAGTAACGTTTATTTTGCATGTAGTTTTTAGCTTAATGATTTTTTGACTTCCAGCAAAAAGACAAACAAAGCATACGTAGCAAAAACTTGATGCGTTCCCGGTATTTCGAAGAACCATTAATAATATTCCGTCTAAATAAAAAGCAGCACAAATTTATTACGTATCTCACATAGGAACTATTTACATAAAATCAAGAATCAGAAAGCTGCGCAGTTCTTGTGCCATCTGTTGCAAGAAAAGGCAACTCGTGAAATCCGGTCTATTTGAATTGAAGATTTTTAGTTGTGCGCGAGCGCAGGGTTGGACTGGATAGAAAATTAGGCCCAGGGCCCAGAAAAATTTACAGGGTAAGAAGACTAGATGATTTCGGTATATTAATAAATAAAGAGAAGTACAATTTTTTTTTTAAATGAACACAATAAGAATTATCCACAACCAACAACACAAAATCTTTACGTGAATTTTTGGAATAAATCAGTTTCCCGAGTGATGTATGATTCGCAACCCTTAAACCAACTTATTAACAATAAATTAAAAGGTTTTAAAGAACTAAAGAAGGACAGTCAGTAATTCAAGTAGTTAGTGATTTCAAAACCGTTTGAATTAAATTATGCAACGTTGATAATTCCAAGATAATTAGCACTAACAAACATTATGGTTGGTGCGTCAGATTTTGGAGTCGGGGCCATTTTACAACAATTCGTGGCACCCTATTGCAATTTTTCAAATAGTGCCTGGCAACGTCGGTGCAGCACTTTCGTACATGAATTATCAGCAATATATTTATCTATAAAAAATCAGATACTTTGCGGATGGCTATACGAGTTCTTCATCCTCGCAGACCACAAAGCTTTAACATTAAACGCAAACCACACCAAGATAATATTTTGCAAGTATTGTAAATAGTTTGATATATTGGTTTCACCTTCTCCGGTTTCAGTTTGCTCGATATCGGATTCTTTTCAGTAATAATAAAAGAGGGTGAGAATAAATTGTAAATAATTTGACACATATTTCGAAAACTTGTTGCCAGGCAACAAGTTTGAGAAAGAAACTGGAGAATTATTTTCTAATTTATCGAACTCTCGAATTATACTTAATTAGATTATTTTTTGATCCACAACGAAATCAGACTTTCATGCTACTGTAATGCTGGCGTAATTTACTAGCTTCATTCATTTATATGGCCCAGTTGGCAAGTCTGTTTTGATAACTATAACACAACTTTGACAAGGCAAAATAAATATAAATAATCAGGAATTTTAAATATAGTATATAGTTACTATTTATAGTACTTCTAGAAGTGGTTTCTATAATTTTTTGGTTTATTTCATGATCAGAAACGGCACTAGATCGGTCTTTTTAGTGTTGATAACTATCTGACATATGTCAACAAAAACAAAATCTTACAGATATAGGGCGCGAGCAGACACGTGACTCGAGGGTCTTTGACGTGCTTAGAATCAGCTGATTTGTGTGCGCATGTCATTTTGACAAGAACAATGTCATGTTGACAAGACCAATGTTTTGACTTATTTTGATTTTTAATTGATAAAATGTTATTATTTTTAATTTCATGTGTTTTACTCCCTAAAAATTATAAAATATTAACATTTTAGCAATTCAAAATCAAAATAAGTCAAAACATTAGTCTTGGCAAATTGACAATGTTCTTGCCAAAATGACATGCGCACACAAATCAGCTGATCCCAAGCAAGTCAAGGTCGCTCGAGTCACGTGTCTGCCCGTGCCCTATAATGATAGGATTGGGTAAAACGCAAATACGTGACATGCAATGAAGCATTTGATCGGTTTTAAGAAACGTCAAAAAATAATCAGCAAAATATTCGTTTTCATCATTGAAGGTGTCATTAAACGTTTCTCATTTTTTTTGAAAAATCTAATAAATAACAGATTTTAAATCGTCTTTTTTAATATTTATGTTTAACTTTTTATTAATTATTATATTTGTCATTAATCCAAAAGTTTGCCGGGAATAATACAATATAGATGAAATCTAAGAATTTTTTTGAGCACAACGTAACAGTCTTACATAAATGCTTTGCAAATATATAATGATAAAATTCCCGATTCTCGATAAGAATCTCAAATTGATGTTTTTAAGATAATTTTTAAATTTTTGCAATATTTTGACAACCGCCGTTCACGGCCCATAACGAGGAAAGCCCGGTGGGCCAGTCCAACTCTGCGCGAGCGAGAGCCACAAATCAAAAGTGCAAGATCACATTTTCAATGAGTGATAAATAAAACGGGCGGAGAAAAAGGCTGCTGTCATCTGGCGGAACGGGAATTAACTAAAGACAACGTATGATGTATGTGCCGAGGCGACGAATCTGAAAAAATCCTTCAACGTCGCAGTAAATGTTTTTCTCGCGTCGTCAATGAAATCTGCTGTATTTATTTTACATTTATTGCAATAAATATGGTTTATGTACACATACACTGTCGAGAAATGTAAACGGTTTATGGATTCGAGCGTGGAATATATCTGTCAAACGGTTCTTTTTATGAACCCCCTACTTCCAAGCTTTGTGATGAAACGTTAGTACGCTTAGCATTAAATTACGACCTTTAGTTATTGGATTCACACTATTATGTGATGCGATTGTTTCCGCATTGTTTTATTCCATATTTGGGCTTTAAATTGTAATTAAAATTTATTGCACTTATTAATACACACACCCACAGACATCATTGTGAAAATGATAAAATTGGATTTTAGGGACTTTAAAACGTGATTACATAACCTTCGTAACAAAAGTTTTGAAAAAACGTTACATTTATTCATAAATAAATAAATAAAAATACATCATCACTGCAGATTTCGATAATGATGATGACATATTTGTACCGTGTGGGCGTTTACCAGGCGTCACCTCACGGGCACTCATTGCTGGTATGGAGAGTGCACCACAGGGGTTAATTTTCATCAAAAACAGAAAAAAATTATTGACCCATTGACATAAGGGGTTGTTCCTATAAAGTAAGAAGATAAGAAATCTAGTTTTACAATACTAATATGGGATCATTATCTTCAGTGTGACGCAGTTTTTTTAATACCTTGTCTCTTTTGTCCCTGGACGATGTTAAATCTATTTTCCGCGTCGTCAGAAATATTTTTGTCTGTAATACCTTATTCACAATACGAAATTAGTAGTTATGTTAGTAGTTATGGTTATTATTTATAATTAGTAGTTAAAGATTGGTAAACAGCATTCACAATATATGAAATTAACGACTAACAATTTTTGTTGGCAAAATAGTACATTTGTTTCAAAGTTTTTAAGAGCTGGTTTAATTTAATACTTCTTGTTTAGTAGATTTGACTATTTTTTAATATTTTTGTATCTTTCTCTTTTTGTATAAAAAAATTTGGAGCGTAAATTTTTCTCAACATTTTCGTTACATATGTTATTTAAAAATCTCGATATGCGATTTTTAGCACGATCCCTCTTAAGCTTTGGTTTCGTAGGAAGCGGTGTCGTTATTTAACGGCTGTAAAAATACGCTGGGTGACGTCACAAAAACTTTGAAGAAAGTACGGCCGTCGCAGAGGTAGACAGAAGTTTGAAGACGAATTATTACCATGGATGATTTTGATGTCATACTTGTAATTATTTTAGAGGAAGAGTCGTCATAAGAAGAAACTCAAAGAGAACCTGGGCCTCGATTTTGTAACTTGCCCCACTACGAATTCTGCTGCTCCAGACCGGTAGAATTTGAAGAAAGAATTGGGGAAATCTTAATTCTGCCAGATTTCAAATTCTATTGGTCTGCAGCAGCAGAATTCGTAGTGGGGAAAACCCAATTCCAACAGAATTTAAAGTAATAAAATCGAGGCCCTGAATCTAAATTCTAATTCAAAAAACGTAGAGAAGGTGCATATGCAGTGGCGTAACTAAGAGTTCGGAGCCCGCCCGCAAAAAGTTTTTGTGGCCCGTTTTAATTGTAGCGTTTATCATGAGGAACTACAAACCACAAGAAATTGTGGAAAATGTGACTAGGTTCACTTTCATCTGAGTTGACATGTTAAGAAGCAAAATAGCCAATATGGGTAGCCTGAAAAGCCAAGACTAGGCACCTTTACATACCACTGAAGTATGTTGTGGTGTGGCATTTACTATGAAAATGTGATTGGCGTGTTTTCTTTTTTTTGTAAATAAAATTGGTGGCACAGTCCACTGGTGATAGTTACAGGGAATTGATTCATACATTTTTGGTATCACAAATGAAAGAACTTGGACAAAATATAGTATTAGCAAGATGGATCAGTATCATTCAGTTTAAATAGTAGCAATTTTGCGAAAATCTTTCTCGTATCGTTATTTAATCCCACGTTTTGGTAATACACATTGGCCGCCAGGTGTCCTGATTTGAC
The DNA here is from genome assembly GCA_963082715.1 of Harpalus rubripes. Classification (NCBI taxonomy): domain Eukaryota; kingdom Metazoa; phylum Arthropoda; class Insecta; order Coleoptera; family Carabidae; genus Harpalus; species Harpalus rubripes. The sequence continues at coordinate 67,140,892 of OY720451.1, forward strand.
AGCCCCAGACTGCTTTTTATGGGGTTATTTTAAAGGAAAACTCTGGATCAGTTGCAGGAAAATATTTGCTAAGAAATCGAAATTCTACCGGCCGAAATGTGGTAGAAAATAAATAGCTTGATTTTGCAAAGCGGATAAGGGGCCCCTTAGCCAATATTATTTTTGGAAATTGACAATTAAAAAAATAAAGGACTAAATAAATTTGTATGTTGCTACAAAAAAAAAGATTAAATTCAAAAAGTGTACGCTGCCGCTCTTTTGGAAAACACTTGTTTTATTATACACGACACTGTTTTTCGTTTTTACGCGTTAAATGACGGCACTGCTTCATAGGAAACCAAAGTTTTACCTTCGGTGGCGGGAGGTAAAAAAATATGAACAAAATAAACCTCCATATCTTCCAAAACCCCTTCAATCCGCGAATTTTTTGGTCCTTAATAAATCTGAATTTTTTTCATTGATGGGTATCATGTTAATATGCAAATGAATAGTAAAGTGAAATCTATAAATAGCATCTCTAGAGCATATTTCTCGCAAGTTGTTGTTAGGAGTCGTAAGAGACTCTTCGTCTGGTTCTACGACCGTCCTTCCTTGCGCACACACGGCTGTTTGCAGTTGCGATGGCCATAAAACTTTTATTTCAACCATGCGTGCTGTATGACCTCGGTTAAGTAAATAAACTGTGTAATGGCACAGAATAGAATCAATACCCGCCACTCAGCTCAGTTGAGTCCGTGTCGTGGTGCCGCGTCACACATACCGCAACCAACACGAGTGTCTCATATGTTGAATGAGACATCTTATCGATTATTTGTTTAGCTTTTAAAAATAAATGTGTTAACTAGATCGTTAAGCAATATAAAACATATGTTTATTTAAGTACAAGATTGGTTATTGCGGACTGTGTTTGTTTTTAATAAAATTTACAAATTCATGTGTTGAAATTTGAAACCATATTCATTTTTTTTTTTTTATTATTTCGAGAAATAAAACTAGCAATACTTGTAGCAATATTTGTTCAAGTGGACAAGATGTGAAATATGTATTTATGTCTCACTTCAGCAAAACGAGAGAATATATTAATGTTTTACTTTATATTGAATCGTAAACGTCTTATTATGGAACTCTGTCTCTAGTGGTAAAGAAAGTTTTTACGGGCTCCATTACCAATGGAGAGGTTATCAAAAAATCTTGTTTTGAAATTTTGGATCGATCGCTATTTTGTCATTTGAATTTTTTTTTTGTAAATATAAATGTTTTACAGGACCGAAAGGTAATTTCTATAAAAATTTTGAAAAATAAAAGAACTCCAATAACTACGAACCGGGGCACCAAATCAAAAATTGGAACTAAGAAAAGTTGTTTGTTTTAATGAGTTCTAACTACCGTGTTCGGGTTTACAACTTAGTATTAACATTCTGTATATAATTACGCTGGATTAGGCAAATACCTTGGCAAATACATTATTGCGTTCACAACAATCTACTTAACGTTATATCTAACCAAGAGTTTGCAAACTCCAAACTTTTCACGTAAAGGTCTACGTTTAACGGAAAGTGCGGCTGCGCAGTAATGTTTAACCTAGCGTGCATGTGTACTGATTGACAGAAAATTATATACTTTTTGGTTAAAATGAACAGGAGAACAGAAAGAAAGTTTTTATTCAGCAATATTTACAAAAGTATATCTCTGGAAAAATAATGAAGAGAAGGTGGATGGCAAGGTCCATATATTTGTTATGCGTATATAATGTCATCAGAGATGTCACTAGTGGCTAATTAAATGCAATAATTTTTCATTCTGAACAGTTTACTATCTCGTATATTGGTAATGTTTCCACATAATTAAGTTTAATTTTTTTTCATTGTGAATAAGATTAGCCTAACCGTTAAGAATTTCTCGAGGAATTTCTAGTAAAGTGCCAACATTAGCTTTTCATAAAATGTATAAACGTGAAATGGCGTGCTGTTCTACTAAAATGGAAATCAAGAGTAAAAACTAAATAATATTGTTGTTTTCAGTTTACTCTAAAAAATAACAGGAACCACCGGGTGTTGAAATCGATATCTCTGATGTCAAAATTAAAACAAAAATTATACTTAGGTATTGCCAATTGCCAGTAGTGAGAGCAAGAGCTACACTATATTTATGCAACAATTTCAATAAAATTATGAGTTGTTATACAAATTAAGGTAATGAACAATACAAGTTATGTTTGTAAAAAAGAGTCATTCTATATCAAAACGTGATATGTGTATTTTGATATTGGGAAGCGAATAAAGTTGATTTAGTGAATTGTACAGGTTATAGTTTTAATTTACGAATTACCCCTTTCCCCAATACGCTCGCCATAGAGACATAGGCGCCGACTTTTGGATTTTCGTGAGGGGGCTGAAAAGGTACAACAAAAAATACCAAATAAAAACTTTATTTCTTAAAATTGGTACATAAATAAATAAAATTGTTTAAAAGATGCGAATTTATCGTATGACAAAATATCTAACTAATTTTTAAAAAATCTTGATTTATTTTAAATATATTGCGAAACTTAACATAAGACAGATAGAACATAAATTTCAATTGTATGTATGTTGAAAATTTATTTCACAGAAGTCTATAAAATCGACCGTAATTTTTACTAAAATCTGATAATTTTATTTTTAATTTCCGACAATACTGCATTTTAAATCTGGCAATACTGGTGGCAGTACTATTTGCTAGTCCGAACGCGTACTGTACTTATTACAATATGACAATTTGGAAATTTTATAAAATAAATTGAATAGGTATAGATTATACTTTGTATAAGTAATTGATGTATTAAAAATATTTCAAAATGAGTGTTCTTTTTGTTGGGCAAAACCCCTTCAGATTTTTCCATGTGGGGGCATAGCCCCCTCAGATTTTTCCGAGCCTCGAAGCCCCCACGTAGTCGGCGCCTATGCCGAGAGAGAGAGATTTTCAGTTAATTTTATACGTTCCTTTAAATATTACCTAGTTTAATATTAAATAAAAGATATAATTTCTTGATAAAATTTCCGTTTTTATATAAACATATTGGTTATTAAATGTTAAGGTGTTATTATTCAAAATTATGTATCTACATTAATAACAGTTGTTATCAGATTTGAAAAAGTTATAGAGAAATTGATCTACATAAAACTCTATTTTAAAATAAATTAGAACATAATACGTTGTATGTTTTTAATTAAAATGAAAAACTAACTAACACTCCTATTTTACGTGGTATATTCGTTTATGGATAATTATTGTATCGTGCGTTAATTATTATAATAAACTAGACAAGTGTAAAAATGTGGCAGTTTTATGTCATATTTGCATTATAATATATGTTATTAACTCCCGTAGTTATTCAGTGTTAAAATCGTTTATTTTTGATGAATAATTATATATTATAAACAGTGCAAGTGAAAGGGAGTGATTCACATCTAACGTTAATAGTTCCAGTGGCAGCGCTAAGGGGGGGCCAAGGTGGGCACGTGCCCACCCTAAAAAGTCTTGTGCCCACCCAAGTGCCCACCTACTACCAATATACAAATAATAATTTTTGTATATACACAGATAAAATTTGTGAATAAAATTCTATTTTTAATTCTGAACATTATTTGTATTTACACTTTTGTCATAAAATTAAAAGGGCGAAAATACTATATAGGTAGGTATCTTTATTATTTAAAATAAATGACGCGTATACAAGGGGAGGATAAAGGTGATAATAACCCCATAAGCCATGACTTGATAAATTCAAACAACCGCAAATATTCTAATTTAAGATAAAGAATAAAATTAAATTAAATTATGTATTTTACATAGTTAATATCTAATGGCTTGTTTTTGAAATATAAAATTTGATTACATAATATGGATGTCAGTTTAAATATAATTGTAATAATAGAAGTGCAGGTGGATATTCAATTTTCACAGTTTAGACAGTTTATCCAAGTAAGTCAACAATCCGTTAAATATATTTACTTTTCTAAAATGTTCTGAGATCTGGCAATTTATTTTTGTACATAAAAGGCGAAAAACATGCAGCTTCACATCACCCATAAAATGAAACTTTCAATTATTAGGCATTGACCTTGAATGAAAAATTATTTTGCCTGCGGCGTCTTTTTTCCTGGTTATCTTTGCACGACCTATTATAACCTCCCCGCTAGTGCCCACCCATTTTTTGATTGTGCCCACTCTACATTCACATCTTAGCGCCGCCACTGAATAGTTCAATCGGAATTTTGTTTTTAACCTAGCGTGTATCCGTTAAATCAGTATATTTAATAACGTTATAATAGGTTTGTAATATATGTTTAAAATTTTTGTAATGCCAGTGTATTTTTTCGTAATTTTATAACGCTGTTCCCAGAACTCGTTTAATTTCATAGCGATTTATATTCACGTAAAATATTTTGATTAGAATTCAGAAAAGTTATTAAAAGCATGTATCTGTGCAGTACCATGAAAACGAGCATGAACATTTGTTATTGTCTATTTTTCGCTTAAAATACTTACATTAATTGGTTACATGTCAAAGGCAGATATGCCACTTTTCAGCGATTTTCTATTTCACAAAAAAACGTTACATCACTAAAGCCCGGTTGCAGAAACGATCATCAGCGCCTTATTCAACAAGGAAACTGATTCGAATTTGTTCATTTTAATGATCAACTAACTGAACAAGGCGTTGATGATGAACGTTTCTGTAACCGGGCATAAGTAATATGAGGTTATTCGTTTCCAATTGAACTTATTTTTTTTTATGACGTTGTATTCCAGGTTTCATATTGGACGCGTACTTTGTGTTTCACAGCTACATATTGATAAAATATTTTAATACATATGACTAGTTTGTTTCAAAATGACCGTTCAAAGATTTTCCATTAAAAATGGTAAAAAATGCAGTGGTGCAAATGTTGGATAAAGCTTTTGAACGTTCGATGTTCAATCATTTGATCAAAAAATCCAATTTAGACAAATACAAACATTAGTTACTTTGAGGGATTATTTCATCCTAGGTTGCATGCACTGTATTTTATGTTGGCAAAAAGTTTTTTTGATAAACGTCATTTTTGTTTTTATTTTGTCTAAATTTCATAGTAATTTCAGTAAAGAAAAATGAAAGCGCAATATTAAAACTCACACTAGACACAAACCATACGACAAACACGCAGATGAAATATCAAACCAAAATAAAATGTAATTATGTAGCCCACTTATAAGCAAATAATGTTCATATAATTTAAACATGTAAAGCGTTAAATTATGTTGTAAATATTTGTCCAATAAAAGTTAAATTTATATGATCGTCTAAAGCCACCTTAACGATGAAAATGCTGTAAAAATTGAAGATATTGTGCTGACTAATTGCTGAAGCACTTTAAGGGAGGTTGCTGAGGAAATTGGTATTCTAGACCTGGATTTTGCATCCTGACATCCGTATTTCTCAGACAAGATCCCATGTAACTTTTTATTTTTCCTGAAGATGAAGAGGACATTGAAATATTAATATTGATGAATAAATCAGGGTTGACAAAAATCATGATTTATTTAAAAAAATTAAAAATCGTTGATTTTAAAAAAATCAAATTAATCTTGTTTTAATTTTCAAAGACCTGTTGGTCTTCTTGCACATTTTAATTGTTTTAAAAGCAATATAAATATTTTATTTCATGAACGAAAACGAAATCTGTAATAAAACCCCATAGAATGCATTTGAATTTTTGCTTATATGTATAGTATATAAAGCGTCCATGCGCGTCTGTTTAAACTTAAACTTAAACCATGCCTACCTAAATAAAACAGATCAAAACATGTTTTGCATGGCACTCTGTAAAAAGCTTAAAGACAAGAACCTATTATATCAATAATTTTAGGCTCATTTGATACAGTATTTAATTCTGAACATTTTTTGTATTCACACTTTAGTTCTAAAATTAATAAAGCAGAATTTACAATTATATAAAAAATTTACCACTGTATTTCCTAAGGTCCATAAAAAAAGTAGACATCCGGTATATATGTATATATTTTTATATTATATTACCATAGTAGAATTTTCTTTTTGTAACTCAGTAGTTATCTAAAATAATTTGAAAAACAATTTTTCGACAAAATGTATTATTTTATAAAATTTTATTTAAATTTAATGGGGCCTCGTGACCGCGTGCCTGAGTGTCAGGTCGCGAATCTGGGGAACCGGGTCCACGTTAGCAATGAGTGTCCGTAACGTGACGCCTGGTAAGCGCCCGCACGGTGCAAATATTTCATCATTACCGATATCTGTGTACAAAGCAGATTGGCCCACCCAGCAATGGGTAATAAGCCGTGATGATATATTTATTTATTTATTTATGATTTAAATTGTGATTAAATCAAATTATTTAAATCAGGTTAACCCTGTAATAAATGGTACCATACAATCTTCTATAGTCAAAATTTATAAATCCTAACGGGGTACACAAACACCAGTGGCGTAACTAATTAATTTTGTTACTCCTGCGAAATTTTCAATTTAATAATTTTTTGTAGCAACATACAAATTTATCTAGTACTTTATTTTTTAAATGTCAATTTCCAAAAATAATATTGCCTAAGGGGCCCCTTATCCACTATGCAAAATCAAGCTCTTTATTTTCTATCACATTTCGGCCGGTAGAATTTCGAATTTTTAGCAAATATTTTCCTGCAAATGATCCAGAGTTTTCCTTTAAAATAACCTCATAAAAAGAAGTCTGGGGCTGTCAAATCAGGACACCTGGCGGCCAATGTGGGATTAAATAACGATACGAGAATGATTTTCGTAAAATTGCTACTATTTAATCCGTATGGTACTGATCCATCATGCTAATACCATATTTTGTCCAAGTTCTTTCATTTGGGATACCAAAAATGTATAAATCAATTCCCTGTAACTTTCATCAGAGGACAGAGCCACCAATTTCATTAAAAAAAAAAAAAAAAATACGGGCCAATTACATTTCATAGTAAATGCCACAACATACAATGACTTTGGTGGGATGTAAAGATGCCTAATCTTGGATTTTCAGGCCTCCCATATTGGTTATTTTGCTTCTTAACATGTCAACACAGATGAAAGTTAGGCTAGTTACAATTTCAACAGGTTCTTGGGTATGTAATTCCTCATGATAAACGCTATAATTAAAACGGGCCCCAAAAACTTTTTGCGGGCGGGCCCCCGAACCCTTAGTTCCGCCACTGACAAACACGCATATGCGAAACCACATACAGAGTAAACTTGATCCTCTAGGTTTTACCAAGGTCCCGTATAATAAAAATTACTATACAGAATCATTTTTCCGGTACAACATTTTTTGATATTTGAATTTCAGTAAATGCCGACACATATGCATACCGAGACCGTGTTACTTGATTTAACAATTCTCTTCTGGTTGTCTTCCTGCTTTTTATCCGTCAATTTCCATCTCTTCCTACCTGTTCCATTACCTACTCAGCGTCACACCAAAGCAAACAAGCACAGCACACAGCAGCTCCGTGCGTAGACCGTAGCGTAGAGCGCGTGTTTGCTCTCGAGCGACTAGCACTCGCGCAGGCACGCTATGCAAATACCTGCGCCCTCTACGAGGCGGCGGCGGCGGAGGTGAGCGATTGGTGCGTGCGTGGGAGGCCGAGGTCGCCGAGCAACCTAGCCGCCAGCCGTGCCGAGAAGCAGCAGGTGCTTATGGAACGCATCGTGCAACAGGAGGAATTGCAAAGTGGTATTGGTTTTGGTGATAGTATAGAATTATGTTCAACAGTATGTAGTAAATAATTTTATTCACTATCGGTTAGTAATATGACGATGTCTTACTTTAAAAAAGTTGAGAATTTAGTTATTGTTAACCTCATTTTCCAAGAGGTTGAAAAATTGCTGCCCCCTGCTTTGAGAGATCAGTGCGTATCAGTAATGGGTATTTCTTTAGAATTTATATGATAAAAAATGGAACAAAATTGTAAATAATATAAGTAATCAATGGAATGAAATCAGTATTTAAGGTTAGAAATCAAACTGACAGTTCATGTGTTATTTTATTAAAACTAGTACTTTTATTTGTATCCTCATTAGAGTTTCTCGGTTTGACTTGATATTCAAGTTACTTGATTTGAAATCAAGTCAAGCTCAAGTCAAGTAATAGTAGCCGAAAGTCAAGTCAAGTCAAGTAGTTACAATTTCAAGTACTTGAAAAATCAAGTAGTTATTTTTCAATTACTTGAAAATATCAAGTAGTTATTTTTTTAATTACCAGAAAAATCAAGAAGTTCTTCAAGACTGCATTTCATTTTCATATAGTTCCTTATGTTTTATAACAATATCAATATCAATAATATACCTTAAAATACGGACTTTTATTCATAAAAATAAATCATACATTCATATTTAAAAATGAAAAAAAAAAGATTTAAAAGTATAATATCTAAATTAGCATAAATTATTTATATACTCAAAATTTTCGACTCTGTCGGGTCTAGCAATAAAACTAATTATGACAAAGTGGCATATTGCCGCTTACTACTTGTATTATAACATTGGATATCAACGCCGCTCTGTTGAAATTCTTGGGTTCGCCACCTACTGTGAGTCCTAGAGTATAGTAAAATAATGTCACTGTTCCTTGAACATAAATGCTATTTTTGTATGCTGCTATAGTTTTATTACTAGACCCGACAGGGTTAAAAAATTTTTTTTTATAGTATATGTATTATAAAGGACCTTAAAAGGGGGCAAGTCGAATTTTAATCGGGCCGCCCCCAAAGTGGTTCCAAATAAATAAATAAAATTATACTGGCAATGATTCCGCTTAATTTTAATATTTGACCGTGCCTAAATCCACTTGATTTTTGCCCATTTAAATAACATTCGGTTTTGGCACATTTTGGAACTTTATTTTTCTCCGAGATATTAAGAGGTTTAAAAAATCAATTCATTATTGGAATATATACTAGAATGTCCCGAGAATATGTGGATTAAATCTGAAGTCCCAATTATTATTCTTTATTTGTTTGCTTTTTGGACTTTTGTGTGATAGTTTAACCATCTACAGTTGTCTTAATAATAATGATTAGGACTTCAAATTTTGTCGACATATTCTTGGGTCAATCTAGTATAAATTCCAAGATTGAGTGAATTTTTTAAACCGCTTATTACCTCGGATAAAAATAATGGTCCAAAATGTGCCAAAACCCAATGTTATTTAAATAGGAAAAATCAAGTGCATTTAGGCACGGACAAATATTAATATTAAACGGAATCATTGTCAGCGCAATTTGTTTGATATTGAAAGACAGATAAATAAGAATCAGTAAATAATAAATAAACAATTGATCGCCATGGAAACATTCACATAGGGGTTGGAAAGTAACTTTCCAATCCCTTATAGATAATTTTCCGACATAGCTCAGTAAAAAAGTATTTTCTGATCTAAAATACGATTAGAAAGTGTTCATTTTCTAGACAACAGCAAAAAAAATATAAATATCGTCATTATGACAAGATGGTACATAACTGTCACTGCTTGCTTTTACATTGAATGTGAACGTCACATTATTTGTGCCGCTCTGTTGAAATTAAGACGCATTGAATTGATTTTTTGCCTACTCTACTTAAAGTAAAATAATCTTACTGTTCCTTTAACACAAATGCTATTTTTGTTTGAAATAATTTCCTAAGGGAATGAAAATTGTAGTTGCAAAAATTATTTCGAACAAAAATAGCATTTATGGTAAAGGAACAGTAAGATTATGTTACTATACAGATTAGGAAGGGAATTCATTCAATGCGTGTCTTCATTTTAACAGAGCGGTACAGTTTATGGCTCGTTAATATTCGTGTAAAAGCAAGCAGTGACAGTTAAGTATCTATGTGCCGTCTTCTCATACGTAATTATAGTTTACACTGTAGAGTCAATTTTTCTGTCTATAGCCAATAGGAACATTCAAAAATCTATTGCCCCTACCATAAAATTCATTATTTATTCATAATATTTGTAAGATCCCGAACGCGTTCTTCCACTTATAAAAGTGTTCTGATTTCTGATCGTTCCTGCTCCAAACCACTACTGTCAGTAACCATCTAATTGGTTCTTGCGTAAGACCTTAAGCTTAAATATCATTTCTAAATTGGTGGCAGGGCAAGACAGCGAATGAATCCATCCCATCGGTAGTTAGTCTGAGGTGATCGTTAGAGCTGATTGTGAAGCCGATTGAACTGAACCGAACCGAAGGCGATCGCGTAATTGCAGTCGGAAACACGCGCATGACCTTACTGACCTCACAAAACAAATTAATGCTACCTGGATGTTATACCGTGAAATCTGATTCACGCTGCAAGCCAAACATGAAATATTGACAGCACACACATTAATATATTATTATTTTACGTAATTAACGCAGATAAACTGCTATTAGAAAAATATAAATCACTAGTTAATTATATCTGGTTAATTTCATGTTTTTTTTAGTTTTTCTTTTTATAAATATAGCATTATATAATCTTTTACCAGTATATACATTACAGTATGTCTCAAACCCAATTTGGTAACTCGACTTGCATGGGTATCTCGACAATTATAAGAGATACGAACGAAGTCAGTTAAATTAGACAAAAGTTACCACTAACTAGGAGGCCATTTAGTGGTGTATCAGATGTGGTAATGAAGAGTGAAACAACAAATACTGGTAATCAAGTGAGGACAGAAGGTGCAGAGTATGCGGCAGAGAAGAGGAAACATTTAGGCATCTAAGGACATCGTACTGGGAAGTTCAGGGAGAAGGATTACAGGAAATGGTTCTGTGAAAACGACTTAGGATCAGGACAAGACTGGATGAAAGTCATAAAGAAGTGGGGGGGGGGGGCTTAGGTATATGATATATTACCACAGTTCCATTATAAAATATAAAATGTAGATTCTAAGCCAATTTGGCAAGAATCTAATTTACCTAAACAAAAAGCTTGTGAAAAATTTTACTGTGCTCTTCGACAGTTCAATGAATTTAAGAGATTAGTGGGTAGTCTTTGAGATTCATAATTTGACAACACAGACTTTTGTTATAAACAAATAAATATATCATCACGGCATATTTCCCATTGTTGGGTGTGCCAATCTGCTTTTTACGCGGATATCGGTAATGATGACATATTTGTATCGTGCGGGCGTTTACGAGGCGTCACCTCACGGGCACTCATTGCTGATGTGGAGAGTGCACCACAGGGGCCAATTTTGTTCCATCTAAAATTCTAAATATTTGGCGTCGGTCGGGATCGAACCCTGTTCCCCAGATTTACGACCAGACACTCAGGCACACGGCCACGAGACCCCATAAAAACAAAGTTGAACTTTCTCAAATTTCGTTTCGAGAGTTTTGAGTTCTATGTATTTTGTACGAAGTAAAGGAAGTATTGTAATCGCGAAAAATTTCGGTTTTCAGATTTCAACGGAAATATCCATTTTGACCATCCCTGAATCCATTTTGCCTAATTTCGTCGTGACGTCTTTACGTACGTACGTCTGTCACATAACTCAAAAACGGTAAACCGTAAAAAGTTGAAATTTTGTATTTAGGACTGCTATAACATTTAGTTGCGCACCTCCCTTTTTGGTCATTACATAATTTCCAGAAGTGGTACCTTATTTGATGCCTATAATAGATTTTAATGAAAAACTATTTTAAAATATAATCCAAAACTTTTCAAATTTTGTATATAAGACTTTTATGTCAATTGGAATAACATGGTGGATTTTGGTTAATACAGGCTAACCGGAAGTGATATATTACCTGAAGTTGTTAACAGTTTTTCTTTAATAAAATGGTTTCATTTTGATTTAAGAAATAAATACTTCAAATAAGAATTTTAGATAATGAAATTCTGCGTCTAGCACATGAAGTATTATTAAATTAGTCCTTTGTATAAGCGAGATATGTAAATTTAAAACTTATATACTTTTTTGTTTTTGTAATGAAGCTTGCTATGGATTAGGACAAAGAATAACAAAAAAAAAAAAAAAAATAGATGTTAATGTCAAATTACGTCAAATACATGCAATTTTATAATTGGGTCTATACTTCATATTGGTCTTGTGTACAAGGAAGTCGTGTGCTGTCCATATCAGATTATTTTAATGGAACTTTAAGTATACAGCGAAGAAACCTCGAAAGAATCCCAATAAATTGTTTATGAAGCTTCTGCAGCTGATCTAAATTTATTACCGCAGAAATCTAGAAATTTATACTTTTATTTATAGTTTTGACGTTTTTAAAACCAAAAATTATTATAGCTTTTTTACACTTAACAATAAATCGTTCAATTTATTGACGGATAAATCGATCAATTTATCTTACAAGTCGTTGAGAGTTTACACTTAACGAATTTCTCTCAATTTATTTTTATTGAAATTAGGACTACCAACTTTTTAATATTATTTTATATATTTGTGAGGTTACAGTTTAGCCTAGCTGCGCTTCGGTTTTCTTGTAGTTTTTTGGAGTGTAATCTTTCTTGTAGTGTACTTGTTAAAAATTAGTAAAACTAGCGAATATACGCAATTTTAACCTTGGAATCAAGCACACATTAAATATAGTTTGAAATGTCAAATACTATAGAGTTGACACTAGAAAAAACGGGAATTGGAACAGCCTTAGGAATCCAAAATATGAATTTAAAGTTGACGATTATTTAAACAAATATTTTTTTTTTGTCATGAATCGAACGTTTCGGAGATAACATTTTCTCCATCATCAGCTATAAAATTATTTTCTAAATTACAATTTAAACAATATATTATAAAATAAACCACTCACCAATATGGTAATAATATTCTTGTCTTTTTTACATTATGGATACATAGTTTAAAACTTTAACATGTTGTATATAAAAAACCATGTGGAGGAGACGTATTGTCAGTAGAGGTCATCTGACTTACCGTTAGAAAATGATTTTTATATATTGACACTAGAAAAGTAACCAAAAATGCTCTAAAAAATCGAGGGAAAATCGCGGAAAATAGAACTCGTTCTATTTCATCAATTTATTTTCGTAAATAAATTGATCGATTTTTCTGTCTTACACGTACCGATAAATTGAACGTCGCAGTCGATCAATAAAGTGTAATACAGCCATTATTGCTTTTAGATAATAAAAAGAGGTTTATTTCATCCATTACACTTGTATTGTATTGTAATTATTCAATTGGTTTACGTATTATTGCTAAATAAATGTTTATACATTGAATTGTAATGAATGTGAAAATTAACACGGTATAGGTTATATTATAATATTGTCAGTTTTGACAATACGTCATCAATTTTCTTTTACCACCAGCGATTTGAACCACACGTACGATGAATCGGAAATGGACTTTAGAATTATTTTTTCATATATTGTGATTCGGTGCAATACATGATTAATATATCATGGAGTCTGGTGTTTGGAGTTTCCTGGTCAATCTATCATTCTGTACTTCTGATACAACATTATTAATAAAATCAAACTCAACTGATTTATCCTTTTGGAATCAATAGTTTATGCCCTTATAAGCAACTTGTCCATTTTACATTGCGTTGCGTCCGTTATAGTTAGAACAGAAGCAGATACAGCGACCAAGTTCTCAATGGAAATATAAATGGTAATTGAAAACGACATTGTTTGAAATGAGACTGTGTGCTTGTATTTTTCTCATTTATAAACTATAAATAATTCAGGTGGATGAGAATGGTAGTGACAGTGCCACAGCTGTTGCTGCTAGAGGCGGCCGCGTCCCGTTAATTGGACAAGGACCATCAATGTTTTAACAAGTAAAAATAGCCGCCTATGTGTTTTAGGTTAGGAAGGACCGATGCTATTTCGATCATGTTGAATATAAATATTAAAAAAAGAATAATGCGGCGGGTGTTTTAAACATAATTTATCTGTGTCATTAGTCAAACAAGAATTTCTTTGATAACTCTTTCTCAAGACGTCTGAAATATTAACTTTTCGTGTATCATTTATAAAACAAATAGTTATGTGTCAATCAACGTTGCTTACTGATTTTTAAATTTAGGAAGAAGTATTAATTGCTAGAAAATGAAAACAGAAGTCACCTAATCAAAAATAAATTAATAAATTTATCACCATGCCTTTCATCCTAAATTAATTTTAACGCAGATTTTAGTAATTGAAAATATTTTCATCTCTGAAATTAATATCTTTGAACTTAAAATCATGTCAGAAATAAATACATAGTATTTTACATTGCAAGTCAGGCAAAACGGATTTTATTGCTGAAATGAGGAAATGACTGGTGAGCAAGCCTCTCTCCTCCTTGACGCAGTAAAATAGTTACCTGGCGTGTATTGTACAGTATTTTATTTGTACTCACTTTCAAATCAAATTTAAAATTATAACCAAAACTTAATTTTTAACATGTCAACAACGTTACTAACGTGGTTGCTAACTTGTAAAATTCTAACAAGTTAGCTGCCAATTCTACAGATATGTCATTCAATTTATAGTTATGTTTATAGTAGAAGGTCTACAATATAATAAAAAAAGTAAAAATATAAATTTTATTAAAAAAATCTGATGTGACCAGCACATTACCTTCCGTCAGTTCTATGTATTTTGTACAAATTTCATACGGAAAGTTCCTTGCTAAATATTCTATTTCTTGTACATTACCTTCCGGCAGCTGCATGTATTTTATGTAAATTTCATACAGAAAATTTATGTCTTAAATTATTATTTTGTGACGTTTTCTATATACAGTGTAATGTATCTGCAGAAATAAAAGATTTATTATTATTATTTCTTATACATTACCTTAAAGCAGTTGTATGTATTTTATACAAATTCCGCATACAGAAAGCAAAAGATCCTATATTTCCAGTAAAATTATAAGACACACACTGTCAATTTCACTTGACACTGACATCTTTCAATCAGAATTTTCTTAAAATAGTAGCTGTTTTCATAGCTATAGCTACTTTATGAAATTTAATTTCTTTATAATTTTTTAACTCTATATCCATTTAATATTAAGTATAAAATGCAGTCAAATCGTATAGAGAATAAAATATTCTTTAATATTTATAATAACATTAAATGTGAAAAAATGATATTTAACATAGTTTTTTCAAGAAAAACTGTTAAAATCTTCAAATGATGGTACTTCCGGTTGACCAATTGTAACCAAAATCTAATCAGCTCTTCATATGGATGTAACGAAGAAGTATACGAAAAAATTATAATTTTTGAAACTGTAGTATTAGAGTTATCGCAGACGAAAATTTTGTTACACACACACACACACATCCACACACACACACATCCACACACACACACACACACACACACACACATACAGACATCATCGTAAAAATAGTAAATTCGTATTGTAGGGACCCTAAAACGTGCTTATTGATTAAAAACTCATCATCGAATTTTTTGACCAAAGACAATACCTTCCTTACCTAAAGGTGACGGAAGGTAAAAATATTTGTTTTTTAAATAAATTAAGAAAGAAGATTTTCTTTGAAGTCATTATTTTGAAATGGAGAAAGGGATGCATATTTAAGAATGTAACCTGTAGATGGCGAGCGAGTGCGAGTTTAAATTTGATTTTGACATTAGTTCATTTTTCTGTCACTGTCTCTCTTCTTTATTATTTACAATTTGCGTGGTTTCTGTTACTTTTATTACGTATTTCAAATTGTTAAGCAGGATTTTGAAGGATTTTAACTTAGCATATACTCGTACAAGATTAAAATGACAAACGAAAATGTTAACCTCCAAACTATTATTCAAACGTCAAACAGATCATCTGTCATGTTTAAATTACCCGCACACGCCGTTGCTATTGGACGTACGGATGTTATTGCTTTACGGCCATTCATTGGTTCGGCGTAAGTCTACGTCATACATGGCGGTAATTTAAATATTATAATTTCATTAACTGTTTTCTGGCCAATAAATGAAAATTTTGCCAAAAGAAAAAATAAGGGTAGCAAGTTTTTATCTTCTCTTCAAAAATATTATATAAAAAATACCTCTCTTAGCGAGAGGTAAAAATGGCACGCAAGTAGCCCATTCTATGACATGGGATTATTTTTAATTTCATCTAACAGTAATTCTGACTCGAGGGTTGCTTACACCTGAGACAAACGAACTAGAATTTGCGTTATTAAATTTTTTAAACACATCCCTGAATCCTCTGTTGCTAAGGTCATTTTAAATGCCTCCTGGTATTGGATACAATTCTAATCTTCTGTAAAGGGATACATAAGGGTCAGTTTTCTTTAAAATCAAATATAGGGAAATGTTTTCAAAAGAAACCAAATCCATTAAATAATCTAAACGTCAACTTTCATTCGCTTTGTAAATATCTTGAAACAAACTATACAGGCGCAAAACAGACAAATGAAGTTTACAAGTGAGTAACAAATAAACATCACGTATGTAACGTAGCCCTCGTACTTTCAAAAACCAGTGAATACCTCGCTTTAGTGTAGGACAGATTTCATCATAAATCTATTAATATTCTATCTATATTGACATTTATATGATTTATTTACTGCATTTTCTGCAATGCTGACGTAAACAAACATTGTTAAAATCCCGTTTTAATCCGCATACTAAACTATTAGTTTAGCGAAACAAAATAGAACTATGTATAATCCCCTGAAGGATTCAATCACATATCAGTTGTAACGAACGTTCAATACATCATTTGGAACACGATAAAACAATGTAGATAACATGGAACAAGTGTGAATGTTGCAGAGCAAACAGTTTGGATCGTTACTGGTGCATAACATGCACGTTTCATTAGACAAACCCACATCGAAAGCAGCACAGCTATATAAACAATTTTGTACTTCTTTGCCGTTAGAACACGAGCCGCCCCTGGTAACGCAGTGGCGCACAACGAAATTTTCCCAAGTAGAAGAAAAAGGTAGAAAATCTAAAGTGAAGTAATGTGTCATTTTTTTATGAAAGCAGATAATTTTTTTCTTTGATTTTTTCTTTGTCTAGACAAAAGAAATAGTATTGTAAATAAAAATAGAACAATGAATAATAAATTCTTGTCAAGGTTATGTGCTATTCAGCTCAGCGATGTTCTAATTGTAATTCTGATTAGCAATCCATCATAATTTAACGTAGGTGTAGCATGGAATTCGCATCACGACTATATAAAGAAATTCTTAATATCTCTGAACACTATTGTAAATTCAATTTGCGCTTGATTTTAAATATAATTTCAAATACGGTATTTATGGGTTTTATTAGTTTTGAAAGAATTCACTATAAATATGCTAAATATATTAAAAAGGGGAAAAATTAACCAACCTTTAAAAAATATATTTGATCACTATATCTTAACATTAAAAATATAAATATGTATTTCTCGACTGGATCAGAGTAATATTGGGAAAAACAGTCTGATGATAACGTTTGAAATTTTTTTTATTACATAGTCGACGTTTCGGCACCAAATATGCCTTCTTCAGGGAAATGTAAACTTACTAAGTTTTTTTTAAAGAAATCTGGTGTGGCCAACACAATACCTCCCGCCATTTACAGCCCAAATCACGAAAAATATTAAGTTAATCCTTATTTTTGGATTAGCGAATTTTACTTTAATTTTAACAATTTATTTCTTAATATATAGTCTAATCTAATTCAAGTAACTACCTTTTTTTTAAACCCTTCAATAGGATTAAATCCCATTTACAGAGTGGGTTCACATTCGCACACATCCATGCCTTAGAGGGATTCGAACCCAGAGCCCCGAGCGCACTCCTGACTTATGAGGCGTTGCTCTAACCATTGAGGCACAGGAGCTATAATAAAATGAAGATTAAATTTTAAATATTAAATATTTACTTTTGCTGGATACAATAAAATTCACTAATCCAAAAATGAGGATTAGCTTAAACTTTTATGTGAATCGTTAGTTTTAATTAATATCAATACATACCTACATATTTACTTATGTTGAAAACTGTATTGAATTCTTTTTATATTATTCTATTTACTTATTTCTTTTTAAAACGTTACTAATATTATTCTGAAATGATTGGTTCTTTGATAGTGACATTTATCTGTCAGTTACATATATTTGAATAACTGCGTTTTGTTTGTTTAAAGCGTAGGCTCCGGGATTTAAACTATAGATAATTTTATAATTTTATTCATAAAATAGGTATGTAGAAAAAGTATTAATGCAGATTTATAGAAAACTTAATAGTCTTTAATTTTTATAATAACATTAATCTCGAAAAAATAACATTTTTTCGAAGAAAAACTATTTTGAGCTTCCAGTAAAGTGCCATTTCCAATTATCCGATTTACACCAAAATCTAATGGGCTCTTTCCATATTAGAAAAAGTTCGAAATACAAATTTTTCAAAATTTTCTGAATGGTAGTATTTGAGTTAGAGTGGGGGATCCACACATACATACACACACACTTACATACACACACATATACACATACACACAGACATCATCGTGAAAATGTTAAAATTGGATTCTAGGGACCTTAAAACGTGGTCATTTACCAAAATCTCGATATGCGATTTTTAGCACGATCCCTATACCTCCCTACCAAGGGTAAGCGGGAGGTAAAAATGTTTAATTATACAAAAGTATATTGTCAAAATTATTCTTAGAAAAATGTAAACCACACAGTTCATCTTCAGAACAAGTTGGGGTGTTTTATATTTAGTGTCTCAGATTCGCGCAACCACTAGTTTAAGTGTTTTAAATGCTTTAGGATGAAAGGCATGGTGATATATTAATGAATTAACTGATTTTAAAGGAAACAATCGAAGCGTTGACCGGAATTCCGGCAATCCGGCAAATTTTAATAGTAATCCAGTGTATCGACGGATCATTTCGTTACTCAGTTTCATAAATGTGATACACTTTATACCTGAATTCAGTCATTGCTCGAAAAAATAATATGCGTTGAAGTGGAAAAATTATTCTAGAAAATGTCTATTAATGTCCCCTATTAATGGATGATTTTATATTAATAAACGATTTTAGTATAGGTAATCATAAATATCCCTGCTAAACAATTAATGTCAAAACTTTATCTAAAAAAATCTGATGTGGCCAGCACATTACCTTCCGTCAGTTCTATGTATTTTGTATAAATGTCACACAGAAAGTTCCTTGCAAAAGATTATATTTCTTGTACATTACCTTAAGGCAGTTGTATGTATCTTATACAAATTCCATACAGAAAGTTTCTAACAAAAGATCTTATATTTCCAGTAAAATTATAACATAAATATACTGTCAACTGCACTTGACACTGACACCTTTCAATCAGAATTTTCTTAATGTAGCAGCTGTTTCCAGAGTTATAGCAAAGCTGACTAATATATATGATATTTAATTTCTTTATAATTTTTTAACTCTACGTCCATTTAATATGAAGTATAAAATGAATTTAAATCGTATAGAGAATAAATAATTCTTTAAGATTTATAATAACATTAAATGTGAAAAAATGATATTTAACATCGTTTTTTCAAGAAAAACTGTTAAAATCTTCAAATGAGGGTACTTCCGGTTGACCAATTATAACCAAAATCTAATCAGCTCTTCACATGGATGTAACGAAGAGAAATACGAAAGAATTATAATTTTTGGAATTGTAGTATTAGAGTTATCGCATTAGAAAATTTTGTCACACACAGACACACACACACACACACACACACATACAATCGTATTGTAGGGACCCTAAAACGTGCTTATTCATCAAAAACTCACCACCGAATTTTTTGACCAAAGACAATACCTTCCTTACCTAAAGGTGACGGAAGGTAAAAATGTAATGGAATAAAATAGATTGTCTCCAAATTATAATTTTTATTTTTGAAAAATTCTGTGTTTATTCCTTTTCTGTGCTAATGATCTTCCTCCCCCGCGGCATTGTCCGAAGTCCGCCCCCGTGCTACCGCGGCCAACTACGATGGAATGTTGAGTGATTAGTCACGTGGAATCCACTGCATGGTCTGCTCTTTATTCGGGCTTCACGATCGTGCCGTGCCGTGCCAACGCGCATCTAACAAACCTTCAACCCAGATAAATAATTATTCCGATAATTAATGTAATCACGCTGATTAAAAAACGCGCACTAAGTTCAACCACGCTATTATTAAGCTTATTAAAACTTACTGGAAAGTGGTCCATGAGGATGCTCGAACTTTCGACAGGTTAAGATGAAAACCATAAGCGCCGATAGTGGAAAATAGACCCGTCCAACTCTACGGCTTTTTAGAAATTACATATTGTAGATGATTATTCAATATAAATAAATGAACACAAAATAAAAATTGTCATATTTTTTGTATTTTTATACCGATAGTTCCGCTCATATACATATGTCACCCAATTAAATTACAGTATTTTTGTAAATTGAACCAATCCCGAATTACACTGGCAATTATCACAAATAAAAATTACCGCTGTAATGATTAGGCTTTCCTTATAGACACGTCTGACAATTTTTTTTGAGTAATATGTATTTTAGTAATTTCAAATATCTTAAATGAATCGTAATACTGAAATAGAAAATAGTTGGCTGACGGCATTTGTTTAATTCATTTAACACAAATGAGACTTAATTAATTAAATATTCCACCCATTTCAATCCGATAAATATTTAATTATTACACCTGTTATTTAATATTTTGATAATATTTCCAATACAAAAAAGTATTGCCAAGCCTTCTGTATTGAATAAAAATGTTATATTTTATACTCTGTTCCATTTAAGCCATTCAGTAGATGGCACGAACCAGAGAGGTCAAAACTATTCCCTATGCTCTGCAATACTGAATGGCTTAAATGGAACAAGATATAATCATTTACCGTAGTATTTTTAAATAACACTGATTTATTTAATGAATTCAATGGCTTTCATTTTGAACATTTGCTCTATGATTCTTTTTATAATTAATTATTTATGAACCAATACAAAAATAAATAAAGCTAACCTATTTCCTGTTTATATATATATATATATATATATATATATATATATATATATATATATATATATATATATATATATAAAATCCTGGGTATCTCTGTTAGGAAGCGTTATAGAACCAATGTTTATTGGGATTTTCCCCCTTTTTGTTTCAGAATTCATACTCCTACGCCTTGCACTCTTATATGAAACACTCTGTATATCCTGTTTGGTATTAAATGAACAGTTTTTTTGCATGGCTAAACTATAGAACTTTCAAAATATTGACATGAACTTGATCGGCTTTTGTTTTTCACATAAAGCTGTCAGAACCATGTCTTGATTGGGATCAAGTGAATTTTTTTTTTCTGCAGGGCTATAACATAGAAGTTTCAACAAATACACATCTCGGTCGGCTTTTGTTTTTTGTATAAAGATTCTAGAAATATATCGTGTTTGGTATCAAATGAGAGGTCTGGTTAAGAACTGTTAGACACAAGAGTGAAAATTTCTGTCCGGTTGATTGGCTTTTGTTTTATGCATAAAGTTAATTCGTTTGATAGAAGGGGGAACTTGGGTATCTGACAAGACTGTTGGCGTTAGCACTTTGGTTTTAAATTATACGTAAACGGATTGGATGTGCGTATAGACTATTATAAAACACTATCGGCGGAGCCCTAGGGAAAACTCAGCGAAGCCGAGGTTACGCTAGTTATTTATACTATTTATTAAAAAAATTAATTGAATAAATATATATTTCGTAATTAAAATTTTACCGGTAATTTATGCCTAGCTCACTCCTATTTCTTGTGAAGAAAATCGAAACTAGTGCAGCAGCACGAGTGACGATTTTCTAAAGTCGTAAAATTCCAGTCACTATAGCCCGTTCGCCGAAACGAAAGAAATTGGAACTAACCCGGAATCCGAACCAAGTCATTCTTATTGGTTGATGGTGACAAATTTGAAGTTAAATCTTCATTTGTCATCATTGACCAATAAGTATGACTTGGTTCGGATCCCGGGTTAGTTCCAATTTCTCTCGTTTCAGCGAACGAACTATATTGGTATTTTATATGACAATAATGAAATTAACTATTTATGTGGAAAATGGTCGCCATGTAGTGAAACCAGTGTCGCCCAATTATCATGAACCATGTATATTTTACTCATAAATACGCGATTGACTTTGTGCATTAGGTTAGGTTATTAGGATTTTCAAGTATCAAGAGATGGCGCTGATTGCATTAAACAATGGTACACTTTTTGTTGACATTTGTCAGCGTGGCATTGCTGTCAATTGCGTTTCTTTAGTTTTGGTATTATTTTCTCATTTATTAGTATTTTTTATTTATAATTCAAGTATGTATAATAGAGTTTTTGTAGTCATACAGTTGCAGTTTCACTTAAATGTCAAATATGTACCACTGTTTGTAGTTCTATTATTCGCCGCTAGTTAGAGTTTTCTTATTTGAAAATCCCAATTGCAGTTATAAATAAAGAAAATAATATACAAGCTTAAGTTCGTCATTTTATAAAACGCCTAAACGCTTAGACGTTGTATAAAATGACTAGCCAGATGGTACAACATCACTACGTCAACGAAGATTTGACAATTTGGCCACGTTTTATAAAACGACCAGGCCTTTTATAAAAAGACATATTTTACAGGATACGACATACACATACACATATTTAATATATCGAAAAAGTTTTTTACTTCTTCAGCAATTACCATATTGCCATAATGGTAACGTGTGTCAAATCTTTCTTCTTATATCGCAGTGATGCTAACGTCATAACATTCGCGCCACAATTTTATTAAATATTTTAGGCGTTATTAACCACTACTCCAAGAAAACAAAATTACAAAGAATTTCTAATTTTAAATTTTTATTAAAATATTTATGAAAAATTCAAATATCTTCTTTCAAATAAATTACATTTTATAGTTACATATCAATTTTAATTGAAATATGAGATTCTATACACAAAAATAATGTTTTATATATGATAATCATAAAAATTTATTTCACATACTTTAAAAAATTCCTCTTCTTCTTCGGCGACTATGAAAGAATGTAGACTAAGTTTAGCAGGAACATTTTTTAAAGTTTTTTTCGAAGCGTTGCATAAATATATTGGAAAGCACAGAATCATTAATCATAGACTGAATTGATTATGAAAAGTATGTGATAATTAGAAATAGGTTCGTTCGACACAAGTGATGATTAGATAGAATTACAAGTGTTAAAAGAAATATTCAACCTTGATACAGTTGCAAATTACAAGTTAACAAGATTTTCAACGAAATGGTCATTTATTAAATGCTGGTCTAGAATTTATAAACAGGAATAGGATATGACTTCTATGTAAACAAGTATTATTTAACAAGCTCACTGCGGAATTTTTTTTTCGTACTGTAGTAGCGATTACATAAGACATCGAAATTTGGGATATCTTACTCTTACTTTAGTGTCGGCGAGAGATTTTTTAGTTTCCTTTTTAGATACAAATATTGAAATATTTAACTGTTCCTCTATATTTTCTACTTTTAATTCTTTATTAGTTTTTTCCAAAGTTCTTGTCTGCTGATTCGTATATATTAAAACTTATTGGTAGAAAACGTAATGCTGAATTAAAAGTAGAACATTTAAATGCAATAGTTAAACACGTCGGTGACAGCATTCTGGTTTGGGGGTACTTATATTTAGTCAGCGGAAGTAGAAAATTTAGCTTTTATTGTTTATTTAAATTACCTCGATATTTTACAAGCTACCGCAAAATTGAGCTTAGCAATTTCAATTTCATATCAATAGAATTCCTGAAGCCTCATTCACAGCTACTTTCTTAATGCATATCGTTAATATATAGTGCTAATAGATAATGCGTAACGAAGTTTGTTATATGGCAACACACAAGACCATTCACAGCTAGTTTTAATTCTAATGCATAATGCGTAAACACGATGCATAGCAACAAAAGTTTGCAAACTCCAAACTTTTATCCATTACGCATTATGCATTAAGTACATTTGTGACAGCTGTCAAAATAAATTTGCGACAAATCTCACAATCTTTGAGCCGTATAACGGCATTTGACAAAAAGAACCCGAAAATGCGCCCCTAAATTTTGGGAAGTGAGGCAGCCGCCTCTCTGCCTCTTGCCACCGTCCGGTCCTGATTGGTTCGTTGCTTAGATGCTATTATAAAAGTTTAAGGAAATCAAACACAATATTATATTTATGAAGTTTTTCATTTTGAATTAAAAAAAAATAGTAATTAAATATTTTGTACCAAATTCAACACTGTTCTACTTGTATAACTAAAGAAGCTAATTTATAAAAATTCCATACAGAAAGTTTCTAGCAAAAGATCCTATATTTCCAGTAAAATTATAACACAAACATACTTTGTCAGTTGCACTTGACACTGACACCTTTCAATCAAAATTTATAGCATAGCTGGCTAATTTATGAAATTTAATTTCTTTATAATTTTTAATTCTATATCAATTTAATATGAAGTATAAAATGTGAAAAATGATATTTAACATAGGTTTTTCAAGAAAAACTGTTAAAAAATTCAAATGAGGGTACTTCCGGTTAACCAATTATAACCAACATCTAATCAGCTCTTCATATGGATGTAACGAAGAAGAATACGAAATAATGATAATTTTTGGAATTGTAGTATTAGAATTATCGCAGGCGAAAATTTTGTCACACATTTACGAATTAAATTTTATAAGACTTTACTTTTTATTGCAAATACTTTGGGAACATATTCTTCTTTATACGCAGTGATAAAAAAGTACACAGCTGAATTTAAACGTGGGAGGAAAAGCATTGAAGATGATCTACTCCTTCATATGGATGTAACGAAGAAGAATACGAAAGAATTATAATTTTTGGAATTGTTGTACTAGAGTTATCGCAGGCGAAAATTTTGTCACACACACACACTTACACACTGAATGAAATGGTATTCTAGGGACCCTAATACGTGCTTATTCATTAAAAACTCACCACCGAATTTTTTGACCAAAGACAATACCTTCCTTATCTAAAAGTGACGGAATGTAAAAAAAGTACGAACTTATGCAATAACCTGATAACAAAATAAAGAGAGATATATGTATAATGATGCATTAAAGATGCAAGCTTTCCACAGTTACCAGAGATGAACACTAGACTATAGAAAAGTGTTGAATTCGGTCCATTGGGTATATGCAGTGTTGTGACATCTCAATTTATAAAGGAGCTAGACCAAGATCAAGATCTTTACAATTAATATGTACTAGATCAGATCATATGTCAATTTCTGCGATCGGATCTTTTTTTCAGATCAGATCAGAAATTTGGGATCTATTTTTCTTAGATCATAAAAAAGATCAGTAACGATTTTCAAATACTTTTTATTTCTCATTAATTAAATAGGAATAAAAAAAAATAAATGAATTCCAAAGAATATACAGTATGTCAAACAAATTCTTACTCGGAGTAGGCTATAAACAAAGAAACATAAGTTTTAATTTAAAAGTGCTAAATTAAATGTCAATTTGACTTTTGATTTGAATAATGATCAGACATATACGTCCCCGGTCATAGCCCACCCCGAGGTAGGATTTTTTCTGAACACACTGTACCTAGCCTTATATATATATATATATATATATATATATATATATATATATATATATATATATATATATATATATATATATATATATAAGGTGTACCTTACTCATGGAAGAAAAATTAAATACATACTTAGTTTTATTGATACTAAATTAATGAATGAAGTAGAAACAGAAACAAAAATAATAATTTTCGTCTTCTCCAATTTTGTTCAAGTTTCCCTTTCAAAATATCAAAGATTAATATTTACTGTCATTTAAATTGCATCTTCTAGGAACTAATATTTGACTGCCAATACTGATTTTCACTAAATTCCAATGGTGCAGATGACGGTAAGATCATTCGAACTAATTCATTCTAAGGCATTTATTTTATTTTATTTGATCTTTTTTAAGATCATATATTGTAGTTTTTAGATCTAGATCCAGATCAAGATCTGAATACATAAAATGATCTAGATCAGATCAAAAACCAAACTAAACGAACTTGATCAGTGATTTAGATCAAATTATGTAGATCAGTCACAACACTGGGTATATGATATAATATAATTTATTCTAAAAGAGATACTTTTTTGTGTTAAAGAATAAATGATTAATATTTTTCATAATATGCGTTGAGTTACTAAACGTCTCAAGTAAAGTTAACTTTAAATATATATTCTTCCTTTTATAAACTTAAAAATGCTACAGTTTACGCAAAATCGTACACGCATTAAATTTTACCGTACTGTAAAAAGGTATAAAATGACCCCTAAACACAGTGATTTTATTACAAATCGGCAGGTGTAATATTTTTTGACGGTACTATATTTCTCCAATATGAGTAAGTTTCAAATTTCGCAGTATCTCGATACCCTGCCATTAAAATAAACGTGATATCTTGTGAAACCCACACCAGCTCAGCCTTATAATCGCGGAAAGTTATGCTTCAAATTAAAACATATAACCTGCGAGGTAGCAACTTGGGAACGGATTCTAGTCTAGCAGGGAGCATTTAATGTTGAAAAGTGAAAATTTACTGCCGCTAAGCGCTGTCTAGGCGATTTAATACGCATTATGGGTTCATAACACGTACCGGAATATGACTATGCATGCATGTAGTCGTGTTGTGAAGTGCATGTGCATCTAGTGCTGCACTCGACCAACGACGCGTTAATAGCCGGTTCGCTTACTCCGACATGCGCGAGCCAATCGTACTCGTGTACTCACTAATTTTTATTGACGTATGAATTAGCATAATATGTTCTATGGAATATTCTACCCGGCTACTCGTCTTGTATTTTAAGATTTCTGCGAGACACTACATAAATAGCCGTGAGAAATTAATGGGGAATAATGGAATGAGATGCTAGTTTCTATATAAATATTTTTAACAGATAACTATCGTACATGTGCAAGTGATTAAAATGTATGATGTTTTTATGCAAATCATACTTGTGCTTTCAACAATTTTTTGTATGTAATATATTTAGTCGTTTACATAAGTTACAGAAGATAACCTATTCTAGCACGAGCTATACACGAATGAGTGCTTTGAACAACCTTCTGTAATAATTGTTCTACGAGGTTGGACTGAAAACTTCGCAGTCTAAAGGCGGCGGTCTCACTGGCCGTGTACTATCAATCGTTTGCTGTCGTGTATTTTTCAAGCACGTGTATCCTAATAGCGTGTGTCACATTGGACCATCGTTTGGTATCGAGTGCTGGCGACTTGTTTGATTTTCAAATTGTTTTGATTTTTACTCGATGCTTGATTCCACTCGATGCCTTGACGCATGCGTAAATGTACATAATCTTTTAATTTGGTTGATGTCAATTAAATTTGATTATTTAGAAAGCACGAGTGAAATTAATTTAGATTAATATATTAAGGTTTACTTGACATCAAATAATGATGTATGCAACTCGATTAGTGAGACCGGACCTTCAGTTTTTTTTAACAACACGACGAGTCGATACTACACTACACGACACGACTTTACCAGTGAGACCGCCGCCTAATACACAATGGTAGATTCAAAATTTTATTTTGTGAGGTTATGTGAATTGACATTAGTCAAGGATGTTCTAATAAAACACTGGATAGCTGACATACGTTTAACAAGTGAGGCAAATGATGGGGGTACGGCGCCATTTGCAGAAAAGGCAAAACGTCAAACGTTCGTTGGTCTACTATTGCATTATATGGTAGTTTTCTTGAATAAAGTAGTTTGTGTTGTGTTCTTATAGTGAATAAATACTTTAAGTGAGATATTTTTATAATAAAAGGCAATATACCTTCTAGTGCTTTTGGGTGCATAAATAGACATAGCAAGGATAACCCTCGACAATTGTTCAATTATTGTTCTTATATATGTATTCATACTATTGTTTTAAGTATTTAAATATATATCTAAAGTATAAACCATAAATCTAAACCTAATTTTCATTTGTGAATGCTTAAGGTGCATTCACAAATGAAAATTAGGTTTATGGTTTTCGTTTAGATTTAGATATGTCATTCATAAATCTAAGTTTAAATTACCTGAAAATTAGTTTTGTTATGTATAGACATCTACATAGGTAAATGCTTCAAAAATAAGATTAAAATATCGGTTGAGCAGTACTCACAACTAACAAGACATTTGTGCGCCGTGAAACTGTCATTCCCTTGGCATTATTGGTTATATTTCAGCAATTAAGTTATGACAGTCTCCATGTTCTTCTTGCATTTGTTTAAAAAGCCGAATACTAAATAAGATGGGTGTATACGAGTATATCTATATCATTTCAGACTCGTTCTCATTGGTGAAGTTTGTGACGTCAAACTAAATCATAAACCATAAACCTAAGGTTTGGACTTTGCAATGTTTAGCTAAATTCTGAAGTGTGAATGGAGTCATTACATAATATGCGGCAAAAGTCTTTAAATCTAAAGCAGATACTATAAATCTAAACCTAATTTTCATTTGTGAATGCACCTTTAAGGTACATTCACAAATGAAAATTAGGTTTATGGTTTTTGTTTAGGTTTAAGTATGTCATTCATAAATGTAAGTTTAAATTAACTGTAATTTAGTTTTGGTATGTACACATATCTTATGTAGGTATATGTTTCAAAAACAAGATTAAAATATCGGTAGAGCAGTACTTAACAGATACCCTTGCGCTGTGAAACTGTCATTCGCTTGGCATTATTGGTTATATTTCAGCAATTAAGTTTTGACAGTCTCCATGTTTTTCTCGCATTTGTTTAAAAAGCCGAATCCACCAAGTGAATACTAAATAAAGATGGGTGTATATATCTATATCGTTTCAGACTCGTTCTCATTGGTGAAGTTTGTTACGTCAAACTAAATCATAAACCTAACCTAAATTCTGAAGTGTGAATTGAGTCATAACATAATAAGCGGCCAAAGTCTTTAAATCTAAAGTATAAACCATAAATCTAAACCTAATTTGCATTTATTATTTATTAATATATGGGGTCTCGTGGCCGCGTGCCTGAGTGTCTGCTGGGGAACCGGGTTCGATCCTGACTGACGCCAAATATTTAAAATTTTAAATGGCACAAAATTGATCCCTGTGGTGCACTCTCCACGCCAGCAATGAGTGCCCGTGAGGTGACGCCTGGTAAACGCCCGCACGGTACAAATATGTCATCATCATTACCGAATTCTGTGTACAAAGCAGATTGGCACATCCAGCAATGGGTAATATGCCGTGATGATATATATATATATATAAAGTATAAACCATAAATCTAAACCTAATTTTCATTTGTGTTTGTATAATGGACAGGAAAATTCGAGAAACTAAATTTGCATTTATTATTTATTAATATATTTATATTCCGAAAAGAATCAATTCCGAGTACATCACTTGGAAAATTTGAAGCATTACGGCAAAATATTTCTCAAAGCGATATTTATGTACTCGATGATGTAATTTCCTTTATGATCTAAAATTCATTTCAATCTATACCGTTATGTTCCTTGAAATTTGTTTGAAGTAGACTTTATTCTGGTAAGCATGTGGTTAAGAAATATTGATATACATTAGAGAAACTTGATCGCTCGTATGCTGTCTGTGACAGCCTGGGGATCTACTTACTATCCTGTCGGTAGTTCATATTGGAAACGTAAACTTTGTTTCCTTCTGGCCATCCAATAAATTATTTATAGAAACTGCTTGTTTATTTTGTGCGTTATTCCCTGATGCTATTCTCATAGTACTGCAACAAACAGTTTAGACTTTTTCTCTATTTTACAAGCTAACTAGACGATTACGAACCGAACCGGACTCCGTAAACAATATAAATGTTCAGAGATAGCTACGAACCCATAAAATTTAATAAGACGCAATAACATTATTGGAAAATTAATGCAATGTTGTCTTATTTAGGAAGCCATAGTTTATAAGGGAAAGTTGAGTTAACAAAATAAGAAATATCATCCAGCATTATTGCCTATTTCTGAGTGTGCCAATCTGCTTCTATATGTAGATTTCGGCAATGACGATATATCTAGACCGTTGATGGTGTTTATTCAACTTAGGAAACACTCTCTGATAGAAAAGGACTGTTACGACCTCTGGCATGGTTGGCTATTCTAATTTCTCTTTATCCTTTTAATACAGTTTCGCGTAAAACTGACGACGAGAACATTGTTCTTTAAATACTGATATTGTTTTTATTTTACCTTTTTTAGGTTGGGGGAAATTTTTAATTTAATTATTTATTATATCTGCTTTATGCCCGATTTCATCACCAACTCCTAATTTTTTTTACCAACTATTAAGCATTTTCTATCTTGTTTTATGATTTACTATTTAGCTAGATAAATACAGTAAAAATTTTGAAAGATGTCCGATTAACGTCATCTGTATCATGAACAAACTAACAAATTGACATATATTAATCTCTCTCACAAGAAGCGTGTGCTATAAGGATGGATATAATACGTTTGTCTTTCAAAAATTCATATTGTTTTGACTAAGTTAGGACATTCCGTTTTAATACGATGCTCGTTGACATCATTACTGTCACTAGGTCAGTATCTTTTTTTCACATATTTGATTTTACGTTTGCTAATAAACTTACTAATTAATTTAGTTTTGAATTTTGGGTGCTTTTAATGTAACATATGATTTTATAATAATAAAATAACAGTAGAATCTTATGTACCCTCATAAAAACTAAGTAACCGATACTACTGAATTTGACAGAACAAAATCTTAATTCATACAATTCGTAGATGACCCTGATCAGACGTCTTTCATAGTATATTACTAACCGAGGTGGAAAGTGTTTCATTGTCGAGGGCGAAGATAGTTAACAAAGGCGCGAAGCGCCGAGGTTAACTATAGCCCGAGACAATGAAACTTTTCACCGAGGTTTGTATACTATTTTATTCACAATCTGAAATAAAAAATTAATATTTAAAATAATAACCTAACATAAATAAACGAATGGTCTGAGATTGTTCATTTGTCACGTGAACTGCATGAACTGTCACTTTGATTTCTAACCTTAAATACTGATTTCATTCATTACTTGTATTATTTACAAGTTTATTCCATATTTTTATCATATAAATTGTAAAGATGCTTTGTATATATGTAAATACCCATCATTGATACGCATTGATCTCTCAAAATGGGGGGCAGCTATTTCCCGCCTCGAGGTTGGAAAGTATAGCGTAAGTATAGCTGAGGTTGGAAAGTGTCAACTTTCCAACCCCAGCTATCTTCACGTTATACTTTCCAACCTCTTGGAATATGAGGTTAACAATAACTAACTTCCCAACTTTTTAAATGTCAGAAATCGTCATATTATTAACCGATTGTGAATAAAAAATTTTACTGTATCTGTTTTCCGATGCCCAAATTACTAAGGATTACCTAAAGTTCAAAATCAAAATTTATAAGTTTGTTGAATATTTTGATTGTTATGACGAAGAACTAGTAAGAAATCACAAGTTAGAAAAGAGAACAAATTTATGCATTTACTTATTTCAGTGCGCTAATATATGACAAAATTAACCAATATTTCGACGCCTACGTTAGTTAGGCATTGCTTAGGTAACAACCAAAAATGTGCAAGTATCAATTTACTCAATTCTTAATTTTAGGAAATTTTTAGCTATAGGTAACGATTCAGGAATCTTTGTTGAATTCGGCCGTAGACTCCAATAATACTCAGCTGTTTGTGATAGTGTCGTACTCTGTTTTGGCCATTTTAGTTTTGGGGGACAGATATCGTGTCTGTATTTTTGGGAATAATGCTTGCGAATGTCTTGACATTCGCGGAATAACCAGGTGTTAAGAGATGTCACGTAAAACAGTTGCGTCAGCTCTGAACGCGTATTTCAGAACTATATTTCATTAAAAACGTTAGTTGTCAAAACATGTTTTATAAGTTACAAAGATTAAAAGCTTGAAAAATAAAGTCACCATTATGTCGTCTCCTCGCCGAAATCAGCAACTGAAATAAAAAATCTGATGTGGCCAGCACATTACCTTCCGTCAGTTCTATGTATTTTGTACAAATTTCATACGGAAAGGTCCTTGCTAAATTAAATATTCTATTTCTTGTACAATACCTTCCCGCAGTTGCATGTATTTTATGCAAATTTGTGACGTTTTCTATATACAATGTAATGTATCTGCAGAAATAAAAGATTTATTATTATTATTATTTTTTGTACATTACCTTAAAGCAGTTGTATGTATTTTATACAAATTCCACACAGAAAGCAAAAGATCCTATATTTCCAGTAAAAATTATAAGACAAACACACTATGTCAATTTCACTTGACACTGACATCTTTCAATCAGAATTTTCTTAATATAGTAGCTGTTTCCATAGCTATCGCTACTTTATGAAATTTAATTTCTTTATAATTTTTTAGCTCTATATCCATTTAATATTAAGTATAAAATGCAGTCAAATCGTATAGAGAATAAAATATTCTTTAATATTTATAATAACATCAAATGTGAAAAAATTATATTTAACATAGTTTTTTCAAGAAAAACTGTTAAAATCTTCAAATGATGGTACTTCCGGTTGACCAATTGTAACCAAAATCTAATCAGCTCTTCATATGGATGTAACGAAGAAGTACACGAAAAAATTATAATTTTTGTAACTGTAGTATTAGAGTTATCGCAGACGAAAATTTTGTTACACACACACACACACACACATCCACACACACACACATCCACACACACACACACACACACACACACACACACACACACACACACACACACACACACACACACATACAGACATCATCGTAAAAATAGTAAATTCGTATTCTAGGGACCCTAAAACGTGCTTATTGATTAAAAACTCATCATCGAATTTTTTGACCAAAGACAATACCTTCCTTACCTAAAGGTGACGGAAGGTAAAAATAGAGATTAGGTGTGTAATTGTTTAAAATATTGACGAAATAACGCTCTAATTGGATCGATCCTGCGTTAAAACTTCAACATATTTGAACACATTTTATGGACTAGTTTTCTAATATTCCTCCTTTTTACTTGTTTTACTTCTCAATATTTGTTTTTATCAACAATTTGATAACGAAGGGCAAACAGAAAATTTTCAACTATTAGTTTTAGCACTGAATCAAATCTCAAAAATTTGATTCACTTTTGAGATATGGTGTATTAAAGTATAAGCATGATTATTGATTACCTAAGGGGTTACGACTTGGAAGCAAACTGATGTGTAAGTGCTCTTTATGAAATTTTGTACGATCTTGTAAAACTTAATGTAAAGAACGAATGTATTTTGTGTACATGAGATGTAATATTTTGTATGATCTTCCTTACCCAGAAGAAGGTACAAGAGTGCACCGAAACGTCCGTGTTGTAAAAGAAAACACTAATAAGACGAAGTTAAGTTAGGAAAATGAGGGCATCTATAGGATATTCTTTTTATGTATAAGTCTGGCACGTATGTACGAGTATGTAAAGTTTTCTTTTTACCTCCCGTTACCCATGGTAAGGTCCCTAGAATCCAATTTTAACATTTTCATGATGATGTCTCTGTGTATGTGTGTGTGTGGATCCTCCACTCTAACTCAAATACTACGAGTATCATTCAGAAAATTTTGAAATCTTGTATTTCGAACTTTTTCTGTGTTGGAAAGAGCCCATTAGATTTTGGTGAAAATCGGATAACCGGAAATGGCACTTTACTAGAAGCTTAAAATAGTGTTTCTTCGAAAAATACCTTTGAATGTTATTATTTCGAGATTAATGTTATTATAAAAATTAAAGATTATTAAATTTTCTATAGATTTGCATTAATACTTTTTCTTTGACTAAATGTCACTATCATAGAACTAGTTACTTGGATTAGATTAGACTATATTTTAAGAAATAAACTGTCAAAATTAGAGTAAAATTCGCTAATCCAAAAAACTAAATCTTTTTTGTGACTCGAACTGTAAATGGCGGGAGGTATTATGTTGGCCACACCAAATTTTTTATGTATAAATCTGGCACGTATGTACAAATATGCAAAGTTTTATTTTTATTTATAGGATAACGTGGAAATTATGTGTATAATACCCATCTAAACTTTAAGCCCTTTTTTGTGAAAAAGCAGGTATTATAAGCGAGCAAAATAATACCGTATTATTTTCTCTTCTTGTTGTGTTTGTGTGCGGTGCACTGTGAGACAGTTCGTCTGACGCATGGCACGTCGGAGTGTGACGCTCGTGTGAAACTTTGGCCGCATCGCAACGGCGACCCGGTTTACATGGGAAGCGCCGCAACGTCAGCAGCGAGAGCAACACGTCTTGCGTATAGACCGCCGACGTTTTATAATTGCTTGATAAATGTGACGGGCGAAAGCCATTTCTGGGACAGGGATATAAGTTATATAGCTTACTGAGCCAGACAGCGTTCTAGCGAATCATGAGCTACATTTAGAATGAATTGTGGATATTTCATATGTATAACATTATTAGGAGAAGGTTGTTTCATTTTTTTCTAACGTCTATTTTAAAGTACTACTTTATCTATTGATATCTGAAACTTTGATATAAATAAATAAATAAACAAATAAATAATTAAGTAAATAAATAAACAAATAAATAAATGAAAAAAAAAAATAAATAAAATAAATATATCATCACGGCTTTACCCATTGCTGGGTGTGCCAATCTGCTTGTACACAGATATCGGTAATGTTGAAAAATTTGCACCGTACGGGCGCTTACCAGGCGTCACCTCACGGGCACTCATTGCTGGTGTGGAGAGTGATATAATTAATTAAAGATGCCGTGAAATAAGTATGGACAAGGAGTTTCTACACTGTTGCCATTTCAATAGTAATTTTGAAAATGCTAAGTTATGAAGAAGCGGCAACACTGTAGGGCAAGGGACAGGATGCGGCGAAGGGAGAAAGTTGAGCATCAGTCCATTTTTATTTGACGGCAACTATAATTTTAGTTTCCCGAAATCGTCAAGAAAATTGAATTTTCATGGCTGTCTTGAGTCTTAAAGTTCTTATTTGCAGTACCTACTATATAGCCATTTTACCTGACTTTTGAGTTAATTCAGATTTCGGTCCTCTGGTCTTTCAACGATTCGTTCCTTTTGCACAGTAAATAGTCGATTACAGCTCAATTGAATTAAGAGAAATTAGTAAAAAATAATGAAAGTAGATGCTTAATAATGAATATTAATAAAGAAATAAAATGATTAATTGAAATACTTCGGAAATAAGGGGGTTTTTGTTTTAGCAGCTCGTCACTCATATGAAATCCATATATATTATTTTGATTGGCGACTCAAAGACCACCTATAAATATATAACGAATACCGAGTTAGGGAGTGGAGTCTACTACCAATGGAAGTAGACAAATTCAAATAGCGGACACGTGGCTACCAGTCCAGTATTACAATTCTCAAACAGTTTTTATTTGAATATAAATTTCTTGCATTAAACTTCTTAATTTTCATACACTTGCAATTATAAAACATGTAGAGTTGTACAGTGTTACAATATTAATTTGTTTTTTATAAATATAATTTAAAAATAGCATACATTTCAAGAACATTTTAAATCCACGAAGAAAATAGTTTTATATAAAAACTTATATTCGTGACGTCACATCTATATTTTCAAAATTCGGGGGACCATATCTCGCTTATTAATAGGAATTTTTTCACCAGATTTTCACCAATAGTCATAGTTTTACTTATACTTTCTGATGAAATTATATAAAAAAAATAGTGGAATCCCCTATTCTTCACATTTTTTAGTTAACAATCAATTTCCGTGTCCGCCAAGAAAATACTAAAAGACAATCTTGTTGCACAGGACTGTATGATGCTTCGAACATGATTTGGATTTTATAGCAAGGGTTAGGTATAATTTAAATCGTTAATTATTACAATAAGTGAGGTTTTAATGTGGTGTTGATGCTTTCGACACGGTATTTAATAAATTAGTAGCATTTATCAGACCGCAATCAACATGACAACCTTTGGCCGATGTCTGTCGGTAAATTATCTACGCTGTCTACTATTCGGCATGTTGTATGTACTTCAATGTACAAATTACTAATGACTCTATGGGTAAATGTTCACGTTATCATCATTATGAGATCCCGCCATGCAAATTATGGTCAGTGGAGAATAATATTCTCTAAGCTTCCAAGCCTAACATTCTACAACTTAGATCAAGAGTGTGCAAAAAATAAAGTTATATGTTTAACATTGTAAATCATTTATATCAAATTATTCTCTTTCTACCTGTATAATATAATAGCATGTTACAGAAAAAAAAATTGGACGGGAAATACCTATTATTATACCGAAATTTTCGATCTGATTATTATATCCACATTTTGTAGAAATATTTCTGTAAACGATCTCTTTAAAAAGCATTTAGATGGGTGCCAATTTTCCCGTAGGCTACTGGTTCGAAAATTAAAAGTGTGTTTAGATATAACTATAGCTTTTACCTCGGCTATATTTAGGCGTCACGAAATTACAAAAGTGGGTGTTGTTTCAAAATATAGTATAGCATACCTGAACCAAAAATTAAATACGGACCATAACTCCACTTTAAATTGTACTTTATTTTTTGTTTATCTGGATTTGTTTGGTTTTTGTAGTTTTTGCAGTTACCTATTGGAATAAAAATATGATGTGGCCAACGCATTATCTCCTGTTAGTTCTATGTATTTTCTATAAATTCCATACTGAAAGTTTTGTGCATGTATGTGTAATTATTATACTTGACATATTTACATCTGCCAATGAACCTGTTTCATATTTTTCAAAAAATATTTTAAATGAAAGTTGTTATTTTTGTAATAATTAAATACGAATATTGGCGCCAAAAATAGTCATGAAAAACAACCCCCCACTCCTGTGTCGTAGAAGCACATACATTACGTCATTCACAGCCAATAGAAAAACAGTTTTTCCATCACCTTCATTTATTTTTGTTATTTAGATAAATAAACGTAGGAGAGAGTTTGTCACATTATGACATTTGACGCTGAAATTTTCTATTATAAATTAATAATAATGGCTAATACAGAATACACTCAAGCTAAGTCGGATAGATTACCGAAAATCGAAAGCTGGATGATGGCTGAATTTATATCAGAAAACGACTGTTTTACTGCCTGTTCCCGAAATAAGGTGTGTTGAAGAGTTAAGGTAAAATAAAATGTAAAAACCCAACCATCAGCTCTTCGACCTACTGCTTCCAGCCAAAATTTTCTTTTCTTCGAATCTTTTGGCATATTTATAAATTCAATAGTAGGTTTGTTCCTAGCGCATTTTTGCAAGAAGGCACAATACGATACTGTAAATTACTCATTTTATATTGAATTTTGTATTATCTAACACGAACCAAACTCAAAAATTTGACACTTGTTTGACAACTTTGACAATATATTTATCATACTTGTAACAAAACACAAAGAATTGACACTATAAGGGACGAATTGGAGCCGATGAAGACGTATGTGTTGTGACGTCACATTCTGTTTCAAATCACGTGACTTTCAAAATATCCAAATTTCAAAAATTAATTGTAAAATATCTAATGGGTATTTGGTGATATTTTCAAATTTGAGGCTATTTAAATAAGGATATCTTTTTAAATTTAATAGTTAG
Source organism: Harpalus rubripes (assembly GCA_963082715.1). Taxonomy (NCBI): domain Eukaryota; kingdom Metazoa; phylum Arthropoda; class Insecta; order Coleoptera; family Carabidae; genus Harpalus; species Harpalus rubripes. The sequence continues at coordinate 67,178,674 of OY720451.1, forward strand.
AAGGCATATAAAAATTCTTGCAACAGCCCTACTGTTTCCATGGCAAAGCAGCATAGGTTGTAAGAGTAATGTCCAGTTGCACCAACAAGGCTTAAATTTTAGGCGACCCTTAAACAAAAAAATGCATATCGAAATTTTGACAGCAATATATAATAATTTATTTGAATATTCGTTGTGATGCAATTTTGTCTATTTAAGGAACGCTTAAAATTTAAGTTACGTTGGTGCAACTTACCATTAGGAAACTTAATTTATTTTCATACTTTTAAATACATTTCAGCGCGCCGATTCTGACTTTTCAAACTGCAAATTAATATCTTTTAGGGCCGATATTTCAATCTCCTGGTAAAGTGTCAGATAATTTAACTGCCAGATAAAATAAAAATATCATATAATTATTGACATGTGTATAATTTTGTCAATTGGCGAAATTTTTATTTTATCTGGCAGTTAAATTAACTGACACTTTACCAGGAGGCTACCGTATCAGCCCTTAGTTTCGTAATACAAACTTGGACCCTAAAATTCCATTTTTGGGCAGTAACTAAAAAATAGGTAGAGAAGCATATCTGGCGACTTTCTACGGGCAAAATAACATAAGTACAAATTTTCAAATTTTTTGAACATTGGACTCAACTTATTAGAAATGACCAAACATTACGATTTTGACAATTATCAGAGATTATACGTTTGTGGTCGTGCAAACTGAATCTTATCAACATATAACTGAACACTTATATCGCATTGTTCGCATTGAATATTCATCTACTCTGATTCTCGCTTACGAAAAATTGTAAAAAGTTTCATTGTCTTCAGTGGGATGGGATCTTCTGGCTCAGTTGGTTAGAGCGTCTCACTAGATACGAGAAGGTTCAAAGGGTCCATGAATTTTTCACAAAATCTTTCTTCGTTTCGTTAATTAAAATTTTCAATTCTTATGGGAAATATTTAAATTTCTTTCAAATTCATTACAAATCAAGATTGTTGTAATTAAATTTGCCCTTAATAAACATTAATTTTCTTAAAAAAATATATTTAATTTGTATTAATCACTTAACCACAATACCTTTTCGAGATTTAAATTAAATCTTTAAACCAACAAAACCCTTAATTCAATTTTAAGACAATTTATAATTAATCCCTTAATCCTTACACGTTCTTACAATAATTAAATTTTACTTTCACTTGAAACTTTTCCCGAACTTTCCCGCTCCTTGCCGTGACAGTGACGTCACTACCCCGGCGTTAGGTGTACGCGACGCGTGGCGGGCTGCATCGATCGCAGGTCGTCGCTCGTCGGCGTTTGTTCGCATGGCGCGTGGCGCAAGGTCTAGGTCGGCCCTCGGCATCAGCGTCGCGGTGCCGGGGTCAAGGTCACGAGCTCAGCTGACACGTGGCGCGCTAGCGGTCACGGACACGTGGAAGGATGAAGAGGATGATGGTGATTTAGGGAGACAGAAATATAGAATGGAAAGATGGTTAGACAGTTGGATTTTGTTTTGGAATTAGGGATGAGATATTTGGTTACAAATAAAAGTTTTAATCATTTGTTGATATAAAATGGTCGTACAAATGGTAAATTGTATACTATTTCAAGGGCCAGTTTACAATCCCCGGTTAGAATTTTAACTTTAAGTTAAAATAAACAATATTAAGTTGAATTATTGACATCAATGAAGAAGCGTGTCCAATAAAGATTACACGCTTCTCTTTTAAAAATTCATATTGTTTGACTAAGTTATGACATTCCATTTTAAAACGATGCTCGTTATTGACAATACTTTTGCTGTAACGTAAGTTTATTAATTCAGATATATTACCTTGATACATAGCCGTACGAAACACTGACACTGTGTTGATTTAGCTTTGAATTTTGAATGCTTTTACTGTAACATATATTTTTATAATATAGTTATTAACGTCATAAGGCTGATATGTAGCAAATAACAGATGAGGTTGAATGTTGTAAAATCGAGGCGATAGCCGAGATTTTATAATCAACCGTGTCTGTTATTTGTATATCAGCCGTGTGACGTTCAGTATTTTTCATAATAACATAAAATATCTTCTTAAAATTCTATTTTCTATGGCATGTTGACAGGTGACAGCTCTTCATGACAATTTCATGACGCTGCGATTTTTTTTGGAACACATGATTTTTAATAATTGTACTGTTATAAAAAATAACGGCCGTGGCTGTTTTGATGCATATATCGGTTGAGCATACAGTACTGTTAAAGCACATTTAACAGTATGGTATTATGAAAATAAAATAACAGTAGCATTTTTATGTACCCTAATAAAAACTAGGTAAACGACGCTACTGAATTTGACGGAACAAAATCCGAATTCATACAATAGGGCGCGAGCAGGCACGTGACTCGAGGGACCTTGACGTACTTAGAATCAGCTTATTTGTGTGCGCATGTCATTTTGACAAGATCAATGTCATGTTGACAAAAACAATGTTTTGACTTATTTTGATTTTTAACTGCTAAAATGTTATTATTTTTAATTAGATGTGTTTTACTGCCTAAAAATTGTAAAATATTAACATTTTAGCAATTCAATATCAAAATAAAAAAATATTACTCTTGTCAAATTAACAATGTTCTTGTCAAAATAACATACGCACACAAATCAGCTGATCCCAAGCCAGTCAAGGTCGCTCGAATCACGTGTCTGCTCGCGCCCTATTCGCAGATGACCATATCGGACATCTTTCAAAAATTTTACTGTGCCATGTGTTTTGTTCTCAATAATTTTAGAGTGACTCTCATATACATTAAATTTGGAGAAACATATAGTAAAAATAGGGACTTTAAAACGACCGTATTTATTAAAAACTCATCACTGAATTTTTTGCCAAATACAATATCGTCCTTACCTACTTAAAGGTTTGGGAAGGTATAATTAATAATAGGGAGTTTTTGCATAGCGTTTTCCCGAAAGACGTATTCGCTAACGTCTTGGTTGCTAGACAATATCATATTTATTACTTGTCGTACGTGAAATTTAAAGACGTAATACATCCGTCAGGCCAGTTGACGTACGTCTACTATATCCTAGTAGGCCCAGCATTTATTTTAAAACGTCAGAACCGTCATAAAAATTGGACATTTTCTTATTTATTCCTTAAATTGGGTAATAGCTGTTTTACACTTAACAATAAATCGTTCAATTTATTGACGGATAAATCGATGAATTTATGTTACAAGTCGTTGAGAATTTACACTTAACGATTTTCTATCAATGTATTTTTGTTGAAATTATAGGACTACCAACTTCTTAATATTATTTTATATATTTGTGAGGGTAGAGTTTAACCTAGCAGCGCTTCAGTTTTCTTATAGTTTTTATGAGTGTAATCTTTCTTGTAACGTACTTGTTAAAAATGAGTAGAACTAGTGAATATACGCAATTATAACCTGGGAATCAAGCACACATTAAATATAGTTTGAAATGTCAAATACTATAGAGTTGACACTAGAAAAGTAAACAAAAATTCCCTAAAAAATCGACGGAAAATCGCGGAAAATATAACTCGTTCTATTTCATCAATTTATTGATCAATTTATTTTCGTAAATCAATTGATCGATTTTTCTGTTTTACACGTACCGATAAATTGAAGGTCGCAGTCGATCAATAAATCGGTCGATTAATCGTTAAGTGTAATACAGCCATAAAATGTGTAAAATTGAGAGTATTTACCATCGACAATAATTTGAAATTGCTAAGAAATGTATCAGAGATGAACCTTCATGAAAATATGTGGTTGAAACATCATTCAAAATAATCTGAGTGGACTACAGAATTTTTTTTCAGAGCTGTCAGTGAACATATAGAACACTTTTTAAAGCTATTTAGCAAACATTAAATAGTTCTTCCATTAGTGTTTGATTTCTTTACCAAAATACAAAATGATAGATATATTTAAACAATCGTCATTTGAACGTCAAAATAAACATACGTGTGATTAAAACGTAATGCAAAATCAAAACTTTTGAAACCCGTTACTTTGTAAGTCCGTTATTGTAACACGAGAGGGGGTCGCCTAGAAGAGCTGACTACTGAAGATGATGATGATAGAATGCTACTAATACTGATGATTCCAACGATGATACACTGACTCTTACTGGTGATATGAAAAGATAATAAAAGACTCTACATGTCCAAAAACAAGACACGTCTGCCCGACGCGACAAACTAATTTCGACTCTTACATCTTTCCTCCATAACTATCTAAACTCGACTATCTTTAAAAATAAAACGCTATCTTCAGGACAGGATTATCTTAGGGGTACGGGGTGCATAGGGTAGGGCATTGAAAGTCACGCACGTATACATAATAATTTCTAGACTAATGATAAACAAATAAATGTCCTGACTATCATAATACAATATGAATTTCTAAACTGAATTTTGACTTAAATAGATAAACAGAGTTGAAATATGAATATTGAAACTATAATTCAGAAAAGTTTATAAAAAGTTATTTATCTATTATTGCTCTTACCCTCGCCTTTTCACATTATTAAAGACGTAACGTTAGCGTTGACGGAATCGTCTCGTAAGTCATGCAAAAACTCCCTATTAATCCAACAAAAAACTTTAACGTTTACAAGTATAAATTGTTTTGTTTATCATAAACAAATATTATATCTATTTTTGGTAGATATTGAATTTCATGGTTCTTTATTAATGTATTCTAAAATACATCGAAATTCTGTATAATCATAATTCATCGTACGTAATTTGAATATTTAATTTGGTAGTATTGATGTTTCTTTTAAGTGTCACCTTGAATAGAATACCTAGTCAAGTTATTTGATTTAACACTTGTAACACGTAATATAAACAAGTAATATGTAATAACCGAGGTAATAACTTTTCTTACAGTATTTCTTTTTCTTTTTCAGATGCCAGATAATTCTCGTCGCCAAAACCATTTCTAATTTGGAACTCATAACAATTGGTAAGTTGTAAATAAACCTAATTAATTTATAATGAATTAGGAATGGCATGAGAAAATTGAAAAGAATCGCTATCCTCTTTATTTTAATTCGGGCCCGCTAAATACTATATAGAACCGGTTTTTAAGGAAATAACATTCATTTAATTTACAGATCCCAAAACACGTTACCTTGCGCACTACTGAAATTATAATTCAATGTTAATGACTACCTATTTTTTCCTACCTAATGATAAATTATTAAAAAACGTAAAAATAAAGTGATTTTAGTTTTCTCAAAAGGAATAAATCAACCGGCAAATTAGGCTTCAGAAATTCTCTTTTGAATTTATCGTTGGAGAATTATAAACATTTGTTCTTGAAGAATGTTTTTATTATAGTATCGTGTGTCTAATGCTTATTTCATAATGAAATGCAATTTATCTTCGGAGGAGTCTCTTTTATCTCTAATTACATTTTATTTTGAATAGCTAATTTAGTAAGAGTAGACTTTATTTTATTGCAAAATATATTTCAAATAAACCTCTACTAATAAACAGATGTATTATAGAGGTAATATTATTGCTTTAGAGATTAAATTTCAATGCATAGCAAAAATATTACTCAGTCAATTATATTCATATGTGGTGCTTACCGGTAAAGATTATAGATTTATTACATATACATGCGATAGTTTTATGCATAACAACTCTGGAAGCAGAAAATTTGCGAGTAAGTATGAATATATTTTGAACTCGACTATTCAAATATTAAATACCTACTAGGTTTTTCTTTTACGTTGACATTACATTTATAAACGTAACATGAAAAGTCAACGTACAATTTTGTATTGGTTTTGTAGTGCAAATACTTATACTTACCTTTAATTAAAATGTATTCGCGATACAATTAAGTATTTAATACCAAAATTTAACATTTTCCTACTTCTTGTGTTAAAAATACTCAAAAATTGACTATGTAAAAATACGGTTCCGTCCGGTATGTATTTATTTGTTTAACAAGTCAAAAACCCCGTTGGGGTATGTAACCAAATTTTTACATAGTATGACACTAGAAAAAAAATACCCGTATTTTTTAAAGCGATTAATTATTCGTACTTTGGGGTAGGGATGTATGACGTAAGCATTGTAGAAGCGTGGAAGAATATGGGTAGACTGGGAGGAACGAGATAATTATAGCCATTCAGCTGTAGTTATGGCACACCTATCATAACATAATCGCGACGCTGATCGGTTGTTCTATAACTGTCTCTTTCCTTCCCGCAGTCTATCTGCCTTCTTTCACGAAGCTAACATGCTTCTCCAAATCATTGAATTGCTAATAACAATATTATTTCAAATTAATGTTTAGCTTTTATTATTATAATGAGAAGCTACAGTGGTTAGTTTTTATATTTTATAAATAAATAAATATATCATCACGGCTTATTACCCATTACTGGGTGTACCAATCTGTTTTGTATACAGATTTTGATAATGATGACATATTTGTACCGTGCGGGCGTTTACCAGGCGTTTACCAGGCGTTACCTCATGGGTACTCATTGCTGGCGTGGAGAGTGCACCACAGGGGTCAATTTTAAATTTTATATATATATATATATATATATATATATATATATATATATATACAGGCTGTTTCCTTTAAAACAACCAGCGCTTTTTTGGGCGAACTAATGACTTTAGAAAAAAATGTTAAAAAAAGAAATGATCAAGAATAAGGGGCTAATTTATTAATAATAACAAACCGAAAATTTGACCAGTGGTTCTCAAACGGCAGAACAAAATTATATATTTTTAAATGGTATCCTATATAATTTTTAGCACATTAGATAGAGATTTTTTTCTGATTTCAACGATATAAGTATGGTATAGGGTTGTATAACAATTATTTCGAGAAAAATGGTATAAAAAATAATGTTATAATATTACAATAAGCTATGCCTAATTACGCTAATAGTAGACCCATTTTTATTACATTATTTCTAGTTTTTAACACCAATTTTCTCGAAATAATTGTTATACAACCCTATGCTATATTTATATCGTTGAAATCAGAAAATAATATTCTATATAAAGGGCTAAAAAATTATATAGGGTGCCATTTAAAAAAATATAATTTTGTTCTACTGTTGGAGAACCACTGGTTATATTCGGTTTGTTACTATTGATACATTATCCCCTTATTCTGGATCATTTTTGGTATAAAACATTTTTCTCTAAAGTTGTTAGTTCGCCCAAAAAAGCGCTGGTTGTTTTAAAGGAAACACCCTGTATATATATATATATATATATATATATATATATATATATATATATAATTTTAAATGGCACAAACTTAGTCCCTGTGGTGCATTCTTCACGTCCAGGTGACGCCTGGTAAGCCCGCGCATGGTGCAAATATTTTATCATTACCGATATCTGTGTAAAAAGCATATTGGCACACCCAGCAATGGGTAATAAGCCGTGATGATATATTTATATTTATTTATATACAGTTACTCGGTCACCGACTCTTTGAATTTGCCGAGGCAGTAAATCTTTGTCGTGTTGAATACATAACTTTTTTCGCCGATTGTTTAGAATTCATATTATAATTGTTAGATTTTGACAGATATGAAAATCATTTTTTTCTGCCTAAAAACTGTCAATAAAATCATACTTTAATGCCAATCTGCGAAATAAATATATTACCGAATATTATTTTATTTAAATCTATAAATTTCACTTGTTGCTCAAATGTCAAAGAATATTGTTTAAAAAATGTTATCACCAAAATCATATATTTAACCAATTTCCTCACATATTTTTCACTTTCCCTTTTGATTGCCGTTGACTTTCACGCTTATACTACTTACAATACATTTAAATACAATTACATTTTTTATCTTTTTGAAGTACCACACCCTCTCAGCACACAAAAAATTTACTACGCCACTATTATTTCTCTCCCTGGTCCGCATTACCCACAATCCGAGCTCTGACGTCACGTAACCAAGTAACCTGCTCTTCCTATCTTTGCCGGGGAGGCAGACGGGGGTGTCAGACACGCGCTCAGGGGCGGCGGCCGACCTTGCGCGCCCTCTGCCGCTCCGCACCCCCGCCTTGCACGCCTCAACAGGTTGTTTGTAGGGGCTGCCGGCTCCGGTTGCTGAGCTGTGGCTGGGAAACGGGAGAGCGTTGACTCGTGGGAGATATCAGCTGTTTGAATGTGGTGCAGGTTAAAGAGGATATTTGATATGGAGTTTTGAATAGGGCGTTTCAAATTAACTTTTCCCGCTGACGTTTCTCAGTTGTGACGTCACAGTATAAGTAGGCATTATTGCTTACCTATACTGTGGTGACGTCACAACTGGGATGTACGAGCTGTCAATCTGTCACTGATATTTCTATCAAAGGAAGGAAATAATATATCCTGGGCATATTTTTAGTTCAAAATTTAGCCACTTGGTGCGTATCGCTTAGCTTGAATCGCGAATAGACAAAATTTAACAAACTTAGCTACATAAGTGAGTGAAAATATACATAAATTCAATCCTAGGATCAAAATCTCTTAAATCCACTTCAATAAAATGGCAGAAAAAATGTTTCAAATAATTTCCAGGAGCAACTTTTTAAAGAGTTCTGGTTGTGTGGAATTTTTAGCAGTGCTCTGATTAATAAATAACAACAAACATAACGTATTTGTTTATTATAAATTAACAATTTCAAAAGTAAAAATGGAGTTATTGGTGTTTCACCAAAACCCCAAAGATCGCCATAAACCGCTTAAACGCCTATATACTATAAAAATACAAAGAAACAGTTTAGTACGGTGTTCCGCAAACTATCTTGGGTTTGTCATAATACCTGCAATTCCCAGGGTTAGATTAAAGCAAAAATTTAAATATCTTATGGGACAATACGCTTATGTAATCCATAATTTTACCCAAAGACGCAAAGAAACATATTACAAAAAAAAGAAATTATTATTGCTGTATTGCTATGGTTCGAAAATAAGTAAATTAGCTTGGATTAACTCACCCAATTTTAGTTTATCGAATTACATCGGAACTGTGGAAGAACTATATAATTCATGTTACAAAAACCGAAGAATTATTTAGTTTTACTGATCAACAATCATTTGATATTAATTTAAGTAACGATGATTCAAGTACCGAATCAGATGATTAATTACTTTTCTTAGATTATGTTTGTACGTATATATGTACCATTTACTTGTGTAAATAACTTTTGAAATATGTATTATGTGTTTTATGTATACATATACGTATGAAATAAATACTGTATGAAATTTTTTAAACATGCGCATTTTTGTGTGAATATCTTTTACAATAAATTACTATTTAAAGTTGTAGTCTCGCTAATATTTTTCATTTTATTGCATGTAATAAAACCACAATATGCCAACAATAAGTGTAATGTATACTGTATAGTCATTTCAAAAGATATTAATGTAAAAGCCGTGTAATATGGAAAAAAAGTTTTACTTCATAATATATTTGTTATGAAAAAGTCAAACTCTGTGCAAAGCAGTGACCTTATTCACTGACTTATTTATGAGGGGCCGAAATTTTGGTTTCTTTGTTACCTTAAGTGGGAGGCGTTTTAAAGGTTTATGGCAATTCTTTGCGTTTTGGTGAGACAGACTATAGGTACACAAAAATCGCCGTAGAAAGAACAAAATCTTTAATAAAGAAAAATAAACAATATACAAAAAAATGCATTTTTCAATGGACACAGAATTGGCGTCACACAAGAAAGAGATAGAACATCTCGATACAAACAAACCCAAAAAATAAGTCTAAAATAATAAGATGTGCCTAGAGCAACTAATATTCATAATAATTATCAAATGACATTAACGACGTTGATGCGTTATGTGCAAATTGCATTTGTGTAAATGTCTGAAGTTAATTTTTGAAATCGATTTTAAAATGGATTTAGTGCATTTTGTTTTACCAGTTGAAGTTAGGTTTCAATTAATGATGAATATTAGTTAAAAAATCTTTAAATATTAATCATTCGCAAACTACAAACGATTGAAAGTTTTTGTGACGTTTCACATCCTAAGCAATTTGATTGGTTGTCTGTCTTCAAAACCGGGATGCCAGATATGCACTCTCATGCTTTTTACGTAAAATTTTTAAGTCACCTTTCTTCTTTTGGCAGGTCAGAGTTTCCTTATATTCTATTTTATTATTATTATTATTTTTAGATAAAAATTTCGATTATCATTCATATTATTGACAGTTTCTTTTTTTACTAGTTTGGAATCAAATTACGAATTTACCCAATTTTGTTTTTACAAGAATTTTTTGTTGATTTTAAACTGAAACTTATTTTGCGTGATCGTTTTTTACATTGATACGGTTAGAATGTTCAAAATAGGGAATCCCCTATTGGTAATTATTTTCTACTCATACGGAATTCTTCTTATTTTGTACTTTATGATCGTTAATTAAATATATCTATTTATTATTCACTATAATTGTAGCGTTTTTTTAGCCTATTACAAAATCAATATCATTCTGGTTAAAAAACATTGGTTGTTTTTGCAATACAGGCACTTTCATATAGTATTATGTTTAATTCATTTTTTTATTTTGATAAAAATATTTGTGGATGTAAGGTTTTGGTTTTGATTTCATCATCTTATAATTGTAAAAATTTTATAATTTTATTATATCGTTACAAAGATATCAATGAAAATAAAGATAGAAAGAAATTTAGAAATTAAATACCAGCAGGATACGTCCTGCTGATTCTTAGCAGGAATTCAGTGACACAATTAAAATTTTAATGATTTTTTTTACATGCGTGTTAACTTATGCTATTACTAATTGAAATTGAAATGGATAATGCAGTGTTGATTATGTTTTTTATTGGCTATAAACCTGTAAGTAGAAATTCTTTTTCATCTATTTGTGTTCTATTAATTAGTTAATGACCACTGACTCAGCGGAAAGTGCTTGAAATTCAAATTCAAGATTTATATTACAGATTACGTTAATAACAATAATCATAGTTTCTAAATTCGAAAATTGATATTTTGTATTTGTTTGGTTCTAATTGAATAAATAGCAAAATAGCTTTACAAATAAGGAGACTGATTGCCTAGATATGAAAACTAATAAACAATAATCAACTTTCAAATTTTTGGTTATATAAGAACATGAGTTGGTTATCAAAAATCAATATATACTTTATTAATTAATTCAATATTAGAAAGATTTGACCAAGAAAATCAGATTACAAATACTTATTATATCTTGTATATATCTGGAAATATATTTTTCGAACATACTAACTAATTAACACTTTATTTTTTAACACAGGTTAATGTGTCAAGTACAAATATTTGAATATCTTAATTCCAACGGTTTTTCTAGGTGTAGCCCAGACTACAAACTTTGTCGGGCTTAATAATTTTATAAATTTTTGTGTTTTAAAAGTTTAAGTTGCTTCTTGCTGCTTTAACTTGGCATCACTACGGTGGGGTATTATAAACCCCAACGTAGTTTACAGCAACACATTGAAGATCCAGCGGGTACTAGCTCCGTTAGACTTCATTTATCTTCGTTTTAACCATTCCAGCAAACAGAAATGTGCTGAAATCAGTTGGTAAGCTATTGATATGAGAGTAGGAAACAAATCAATCTTTTGCATGAATATTTATTATTAGGTTTGTACAACATAATTTCTGGTCCTTCGTCGCCTATACAAAATCGCATATCGAGATTTTGGTAAATGACCACGTTTTAATGTCCCTAGAATACAATTTTAACATTTTCACGATGATGTCTGTATGTATGAGTGGATCCTCCACTCTAACTCAAATATATCATTCAGAAAATTTTGAAACCTTGTATTTCGAACTTTTTCTGTAATGGAAAGAGACCATTAGATTTTGGTGAAAATCGGATAACCGAAAATGGCACTTTACTAGAAGCACAAAATAGTTTTTCTTCGAAAAATACCTTTAAATGTTATTTTTCCGAGATTAATGTTATTAAAAAAATAAAGGATTATTAAATTTAGGGGTAAGAAAGTAGGCCATAAGTTCCATTCGGAACTTACGGCCTACTTTCTTACCCCTAAACTTCAAGGTTGTTCCCAAATTTTCTAATTCGATTATTAAATTTACTATAGATCTGCATAAATACTTTTTCTGTATATTTTATGGATAAATTTATAAAATTATCTATAATTTAAATCCCAGAGCTTACGCTTTAAACATTAAACAAACAAAACGCAGTTATTCAAATGTATATAACTGACAAATAAATGTCACTATCAAAGAACTAATCATTTCAAAGTAATGTTAGTAACGTTTTAAAAAGAAAAAAAGTAAATAGAACAATATAAAAAGAATTCAATACAGTTTCCAGCACAAGTAAATATGTAGATATGTATTTAAATTAATTAAAATTAACGATTCACAAAAATGTTTAAGCTAATCCTCATTTTTGGATTAGTAAATTCTATTCTATCCCGGTATTTAAAATTTAATCCTCATTTTATCATAGCTCCGGTGGTTTAATGGTTAGAGCAACGCCTCATGTCATGAGTGCCCTCGGGGCTCTGGGTTCGAATCCCACTAAGGCATGGATGTGTGTGAATGTGAACCGACTCTGTAATTGGGATTTAATCCTGTTGAGGGGTTTAAAAAAAGGTAGTTACTTGGATTAGATTAGACTATATTTTAAGAAATAAACTGTCAAAATTAGAGTAAATTTCGCTAATCCTAAAATAAGGATTAACTTAATCTTTTTTGTGACTCGGACTGTAAATAGCGAGAGGCATTGTGTTGGCCACACCAGATTCTTTTTATTAAGTTTTCAAGGTATATTTATACTACATATTTGTAGCTTTATAGAATTATCAAACTAATGTTTTATCATGATCATCTTATGGAAATAATTAAGAGAACTTACTGAAGTTATGGACAGAAACAGAAAACGATGATATTATCATGGGACCGGAATTAGAACTAGCTTCAGAAACTGAAGAGGACCATCTTAGTAAAAGATCTGTAATTTCAGGTACCGAACTGTAGGAAGAACCAGAGGACACAGGAAAAACAACGAATAAGTTGGAAAGATGGTTGCAGCCGCAGCATGGACACTTAGCCGAAAAACAAGGCCTTGTTTTTACGGCTGCTGAAACAATCTTGTCGTACCATCTTTTCCAACATATTCATTGTTTGTCTTCTTCTGGTTCTTGATTCAGCAGAGGTACACTGGTATATCTGTATCAAAAATTTCTTCAGCTTCTGAAGCTGATTCTAAATCCTGTTCCACGATATTATCGTTATTTTCTGAATCTTCACTTATACCCCACCGTATTGTATTTTAGTACTTAAATTCTTCTGAATTTAAAAGCTTCCATAGTTGAAAAAATTCCAGTAGTAATAATATTTCATCATCTTTTATCTTCTTGCAATTACATCACTTCCTTCGAATCTTCAATCTCCTGATTGGATCTCCATCAGGTGATGTGACCCTGGTACCAATCCAAGCGTTTAGACATTTCCCGATGACTCCGTCAGTAAGGCAGGTTGCTTTGCTCAGCGCACTGGTGTTGCTTTACCGACACAGACACTACCCGTCACGCTCGTTTATCCGCTAACTCTGTATGGTTTTCGCTAATGTATCTCGGCTCTTAATCATCTGATCGTGTTCTTTGGATTTGCTCAGCTGATCACTTGCTGACAACGGAGAGTTGGATGTTGGGTAGCAAGGAGTGGTCATACGTGGTTTTGATGATGGTTTGATTATTTAATTGATCAGTTTTGAGTTTTTAATAAGAAATCAGGAAGTGATGTATGATTCAAGCAATTAAATTTTCTTTTGTGATAACTCATATTTAAACCTTAACCACCTGCGCTTCAAACTGATTCACAGAGACCGCTCAAAATTTGCAAATATTTTTCCTGCATCTATACACACTCTTATTGATTAGCGGACACTAAACGCTAATCCAGCATTGTCTGTAGAACAATTATTGAAACTGTGAATGGGATGGGAGTTAGTGGATAGATATATTGAATTTGTAAAACCGTTGCGATCTGAAAGACCGGACCCAGGTGGGTTAAAATTGAAAGAATCCTATTTTTATTAATATTCCAAATGTGTACTAACCGGCACTTATGAAACCCTTTACTTAGGTCTGTATTGTTCTTAACATAGATATTTGGAGGGGACCTTAATTTTCTTTATCTGAGCGCAGTGCAAGATCTAGTTTAAATCTGCAAGAAGCACACGCATGTGAACTGTTTCCGGAATTATCGTGCAATTACTGCGTTTTGTTTTTTCGAATCTGACTGCTGCTCTCCACGGCACTAATTGCTCGTACGAATAGCGATAACCTTTATTCATTTGTTTTTATCTGCCAACGCTCAGATGCTTTCTCATATGAAAACGGGCAAGAATTTCACTTTATCAAATCTGCAAGTCGTACATTTATTCTTCTCTAGAACACTGCAATAAATATTTATGTACCTATATAGGTTAGGTATATACTGGGTTAATGAACCAGTTCCAGTATGAAATACTACAGTATATGGATACTAGATCCACAATTGTTTTTGTGAGGTTATGTGAACTGTCATTAGAGTCTCTTTGAAGTTTTGCGCTCGGTTTTACGTTAATCCGCAAATTTGTGACATTTGGATTTTTTGAATTAACGCATAAGTTTTTTAAACGTTTTTAAAAATGAATAAATTGAACAACAAATACTCGCACAGAGGCTTAACACCCACGCAATTAATGAAGACATGGCAAATACTATACAAAATGGCAAAAGAAGGCAGATGAATTTAAAGGGGGAAGAGAAAGCATTCAAGAAGATAATCCACTCAACTGTTACAAGTGAAGAAAACATCAATTTGATTCACAATATGGTCATGGCTTATCAGCGAATCAAGGTCCGAGATGACAGAGGCGTCAGCTATGAATCAATTCAAAATATTTTAACCAGTGACTGGGAATAGCAAAAATTTCTGCGAGGTGGGTCCCCTGGCTTCTGACGGTTGATTAGAAATGAAGTTGATCCTGATATTTTTATGAAAAGATTTATTATTACCAATGAATCGGTTTACCACCATTAGTCTGAATCACAGATCACACTACACTTAAAGATGTGAAAGTCGCGTATAATATCGTGTTAAAATGCAAAAGGTAAATTTAGTAGGTACATAGCTTATGGAAATTTATAATTGTAAATATTTTATAGATATACATTATTTGAAATAATAACCACTGATGTAATTGTAAATAAATATTTATTTTATTGTTTTTAGATATAATTGTATTGAGAATAATTTAAATAATAATTTCAAACTACATGATACGTATGAAAGATTACCTATTATCATATTATTTATTATTCTTAAAGTTTGTTGGAGCTTATTTTAGACGTGTGTAAAATTATTTTTTGGTTTAATCTTGTGGTAGTTAACAGTTAACACTCAATTTATCGATGAATTTGACGTTTTTATAGATTTCAACCAATTTCCCAATCTTCGGTGACAAGATACTGTTCTTTTTAATTTGTAGCAGATATTTAAATATTTTTCTGCACATTTATATGACATTCTCCTTTTTTCACTTGATGGTCACCAATTTAAACCTTTAAAGAGTTACAAATTTCCATTAGTGTTCGAAATAATACTTCAAGAGACGAAATTTAACTTACCTCTCTTTAAAATATAAATAAAACATAAATATTAACACTTGCAATTTCCATTTTTTCGTATATGAATATATTTATTTTCATTTGATTACGCTTTCGACACGGTATCAATACAATCAATCAATTTCATTTACATGAAATATCATTGTCATTTTTGAAACATTTTTAACGGTCGGCAAGATAGACGGCCTAATTCCGTAAGGAAGTTGTTAAGTCTTAGCAACGTTGCTAAAATTTGTAACCAATAGAAACAAATGTAAACCTGTCATTTTCAAGTTATATACTGTGTTTTCAATTATTATTGATTATTTACTATAGCAATGTTGCTAAGACTTAACAACTTTCTTACAGAATTGGGGCGAGAGTCTGGTAAAGAGAAGCTATAGCAGCGCCAAATCATCCCCTATCAACTTACTTCGAACTACAACAGTGTAACAGACCGGCAATTCGAGTTTCATAGACTTGTTCTGAATCAAAGCAACAGTTGAAACAGTGTAAGCATAGGGATAGCCCACCTCCCAAAAAAGTCGATGAATATGTTAATTAATTTTAAAATTTCGCAGAGAGTGTACTTAACCTCACAAATAATAATTGCATATTTAGTGCTACCCTCTCTGCGGTAGGCCGCGAAATTTTCAATCCACTCTCGTGTTAGCATATTGGTTTTAAACGAAGGTTTATATGATAATCTAGTTTTCTAAAGATGAATATGTTATAAACATGCATATTTTAATAAGAATTTTAATCCAAAAACTCTTTCGAAATGTTACTATTCATACTATATTAGTCGATATTGCAACATACGAGTACATGTATGTTGTGTTTGCTAAACCTGCAGTAACAGTAAATGGAGAACAAAAGATATTTGCGTAAAATATTCCACTGAATTGAGCTCTAATGTTTTTCAATTACTCATTTGCTTTATCTATCGCAGGTATAACTTACTCGCTCGGTCGTAGACAGATTTGTAAACACGTGTAAAATGTCAAATGTTAGAACTAATACTGGTATTTCTAAGCGATGAAAAGTGGAATTAAATATTTCATCCGAGACAGAAATACGGAAAATATGCAATAAATTTATAAATTTGCTACTTGCTGATATTTGCATACGTAGTTTAAAGCAGTACATCGAAATCCTCAAATACTAACAGGAGAAAGAAAAACAAGAATAATTCCTACATAACTTCTCACCAAATCACTTTGGCTTGTCCGTAAAAAACGCAGGACTTTTTTCACCTAATTAGCACTTAGGGATACAAAGTCCCGTTTGCGCGGGTGTCCCACAGAGAAGAATACCAAACACAATTCGACCTTTCCCAATTCGACAAGTGCTAATTTCAATGACCCGTGTTACGAAACCAGTTTTACAGGGCGCTTTTTTAATAGTGAAGTTTAATCTCATGAGAATATAATATATTTATAATAGCGCTCTTTATTATAGCAGTGCGTTCGTAATACTGGCCATTGTTTCAAAATTGTTTCGTGATAAACACTTTGGCTATAAATCATAAGTAACACAATACGAGTGAAGTTATTAAGAATTTCGCTCAAGCATATGCCAATTTTGAACACGCCCGGCGCCAATGGTCAGAGGCACATAAGTGAGCGAATTCGTTTCTTCACGAGTATTATATGGCGTTTTGTTCAATCATGTTGTTGAACTAATATTAAAAAATAGATTTATACATGGAGTCTAAATTAACATAGGCGGCGGGTTACGTTGCTATTGTTTGCAATTGTCAAAAATAGTTATTTGTATATCACGGCCGCGAAATCACTCTTTATCGTACCGAGAGAAAAATTGTCAGCCAATCTCGAGGGCGCTAAAAGATTTCGCGTGTACACAATATTTTTTGTGCAACCGTAACAAATATGTAATTACAAATTTTATTCATTTTCAACAGTTTCATTATAAATAGAAAGTTAGCTTTCAAGGTCGTTATGGGATTAACATTTGCTAAACAAAACCAAGCAATTTTCAAGTGTCAAAGTGATTGTTTACCTAATTTCGCGGCCGCTACCATGACAACGGCCGCGAAATTCATTTCGCGGCCGTTACCATAACAACGGTCGCGAAATCCAATTTCGCGGCCTGTACTGCGGCTGCGAAAAGCTTATTTCGCGTCCGGTTGCACAAAAAAATATTTTTTTGCTGACACATTCTGTAGTAGGTATATCTTGTATAGAAATTTTGAAAATATGGTAAATGAAGGCGATTGTCGGTGATCAATAAGGTAGAAATTACAAGAAAAATGGTTAAAATAAAAGGTTAAGCGCACAATAATACCAGTAAGAAAATTCAACATGACGTGTCTGTGGCCGAAAGTTAATTATCGTTCACTACTTTCACCCACCCGTTGTGTAGTAATAAGTTGAGTGCACAAAACAGAAGGTTTCAAGTTCTGTATCCAAGTAAGACAACAAATTTCATTCGCAGAATTGAACAAATAAGTTGTTTAAAATTATTATTATTATGTATTATTTATAATTATTATTGTCAATATTTCAAATGTTGTTTTCATAATCGTTGTTCTTTATAGTCGGCAGAGATAAAAGTTCTTTACGTAGTGTCTGTCAATAAAATCGTACTTTTAATGCCAATTAGCAAAAGAAAAAAAAATTATCGATAGCAGCATTTGTAAGGCAACAGGTCGCGCCGCCCTAAATCCGACGATGGTACTAGAGATAGAACCTATACTTAAACAGATATAAATAGTGATTATAGTATGACTAGCGAATGAAAGTTGACGTTTAGATTATTTAAAAGATGTGGGTTCTTTTGAAAACATTTCCCTATATTTGATTTTAAAGGAAACTTACTCTTATGTATTCCGTTACAGAAGATTAGAATTATACTCCGTACGAGGAGGCATTTAAAATGATCTTAGCAACAGGATTCAGGGATGTATTTAAAAAAATTAATACCGCAAATTCTAGTTCGTTCGTCTCAGGTGTAAGCAACCCTCGGTCGGAATTACTATTAGAGGAAATTAAAAATAATTCTATTTCATAGAATTGCCAAACTAAATAGTTTAAAGATCAAAATATTTTGTTATAATCAACATAAACGAAAAATGTTTAAAATATTAAACGCACCCCACTTTTCATATGCAACTACCCTAGTCGGCCATCTATTTTCAGCCAGACATAGTAATGTATTTCTGTGCTTTCCTAGTCCAGTATTTAAATGGGTTCATGCAAAAATTTCATACCTGAATATTTTGTACAATTCTATTCTTCTCTAGGGTTTCAAAAGAAACCATATCTATAATAGTATATTAAAGAACGTGTTTTATAAGACATGTTTTTTTCGCACGCGTCAAAATTTAGATTACGAGCGCCAGCGAGTTTTCTAATTGACAAATGCGAAAGAATGTCATAAAATGAGTTCTTTATATTATTTTTTATATTTTGCGCCTTCTTCAAACTAAAAGAAATTTTGAGGTTATATTGAAATTTCTTATCTTCCAGGTTTGACGTTTGACAATTTAACCCTTTCAGCCTCAGTGTACAGGAATTTTTTTTTCTTTTATTTGAACTAAAACTTGCTTTAAAATTAATTAAAAATAATTTTCTATCGTTCAAAGGTTCAATCTACAAATTTTTAATACTACTAGGTCCATCTATGTGGACTATTTCGAACATTATATTAACATTTATTTACTCAATTTGTGATTATATTAGTAACCATTTGTACATTTTCATATAAATAATCTTCCCTAAATAAAAAAAATAATAATTTCGACATTATATTATTAAAATGAATCGTCAATTAACTAAAAATAAATTAGGTAAAATGGGTTAAAGAAACGTCATCTTGTACCAACTGTCTAAAACAAAAAAATGCGTATCGAAATGAAGGTCATTATGAACGCAAAATATAAAAAATAATTTAAACAACTTTCATTCGCTAGTCATACCACCATACACGCTGTCTGTATCATAGGGAATCTAGTGTCATATTCTTTCTGGGAGAGAAAGAATTGAAGGAGACCGTTTCGGTCAGCGGCGTCTCGTGAGCCATTTGAGGAATGCAGTAACACGCCAGCCATCGGCTCTGCTAATGAGACAACGAGAACGAGAAGAGAACCGAACCGAACGAAACAAACTGAGAAAGAATCGTAATCTCTGCTCCTTGGCAAGCGTGGGAGGGGCCGCGAACGAAAAGTGGTGTCTGTTGTCACCGCGCCGCGTAACTTATGCGCGGCCGAAGCGATAAATTTGTCCGTCGGCGGTAGAACAAGGCGAGAGAGTCCGACCCAAGGCGACAGTTGCCCTTTCCTCAAATCACCGAACGTTCGAATTCGAACGTAACATGGGCGTCCAATATGGACCATTGGAACTGGATGCTCGATTTCACTCAAATAAGAAATACATCAGTCATTAGAGATTACAGACTATTTACATTTTGTTCATCTTGCTATCTTTACAATCAAATTTTAGTACAATCGAAGGAATAAAGCTGGTAAGGTAACGAAACGGAAAATATGAAAAAGTAGGAGTAGGATTGTTAGGATGTCTTAAAAGTAACACCCGTGATTTTGGTATTTGATTCAAGGGGCTAAAACAATTCAAAAATTAGGAGTGAAAGTAATATTTCTTTATAATTAGGTACATAAACCAAAAGCATTTCGTTTTACGTGGGGTATTATTTTTTTAACTATAGCTCATGCATTTCTGATTACATCTAATCAAAGAAATTAGATGTGATTGGCTTTAAATCTACTGCGGCTTTGCTTTGCCGAAAAATTTATCGCGTGAAAATTGATCGCGGAAAAATGATCACGAGGAAAATTAGTCGCGAAGCAAATTGGTTGCACAAACATTGAACGCAGGGAAAATAAGCCAATAACAAAAGTATCGCCGGCAAAATAATCCAGGAAAAATTGATCACCAGAAAAATTTTCGCATACTAATTTAATAATCGATAAGTTATTGATCTCAAGGAAAATTGATCAGTTGCTATTAGAAGACCAACTAAATAATTTTATAGTTTCGTGGCCCGAGTTTTTCAGGTATGAGTTTTGTGCGTTAGGTTAAACGTTTATGTTTAGAAAAATTACAAGCGAAAATGTCCATAATTCATTTTATGTATCAATATATGACTAAATTAAATGTAGTACATATTTGACATTACTGTTATTTTCAATATGCAGGGTGTTTATTTTATTTTGTCCACTATTACTATCTCAAGAACTATAAAGGTGCATTCATAAATGAAAATTAGTTATAGATTTATGGTTTATATTTTAGATTTAAAAGACTTTGGCCGCATATTATGTAATGACTCCATGCACAGTTAAGAATTTAGGGTTTCTAAATCCAAATCAAAAAGCTAAACATTGCAAGGTCCAAACTTTAGGTTTATGATTTAGTTTGACGTCACAAACTTCACCAATGAGAACGAGTCTGAAATGATATAGATATATACACCCATCTTTATTTAGTATCCACTTGGTGGATTCGACTTTTTAAACAAATGCGAGAAGAACATGGAGACTGTCATAACTTAATTGCTGAAATATACCCAATAATACCAAGCGAATGACAGTTTCACGGCGCATAGGGGTCTTGTTGATATTTTAATTTTGTTTTTGAAGCATTTACATAGATGTCTGTACATATAAAAACTAGTTTTCAGGTAATTTAAACTTACATTTATGAATGACTTAAGGTACATTTACAAATGAAAATTTGGTTTAGATTTATAGTTTATACTTTAGATTTAAAAACTTTGGTCGCATATTATGTAATGACTCCATTCACACCTCAGAATTTAGTGTCTCTAAATCCAAATCATAAAGCCAAACATTGCAAGGTCCAAACTTTAGGTTTATGATTTAGTTTGACGTAACAAACTTCACCAATGAGAACGAATCTGAAACGATATAGATATATACACCCATCTTTATTTAGTACTCACTTGGTGGAATCAGCTTTTTAAATAAATGCGAGAAGAAGAATATAACTAATAATGACAATCGAATGGCAGTTTCACTGCGCACGGGTATGTATTAAGTTTGGCTCTATATTTTAATCTTGTTTTTGAAGCATTTACATAGGTGTCAGTACAATCAAAACTAAATTTAAAAAAAGTTAAATTAAACTTGCATATATGAGTGACTTACTTAAATCTAAACAAAAACCATAAACCTAATTGTGAATGTACCTTAAGAGGTACGAGGTCGCTTAAATTAGCGAACAATTTATATTTTACAAGACTATTAAAATAAGCGAAACAAATTTCTTTTTAAACCAGTGGTTCTCAAAATATAGGATGCAACTTTCTTATTTTAAATGGGACCCCCTATATTTTTTTAAATATTTGGAATCTACGTAAAATTACGAATTCAACGATATGATTGAATTGAATTTTTATTAAAGAAATAAATTACAAAAACCTAAGAGAAAATTATGAACAATTAACCAGCTGTTATGATATCAGGCAGGCTATGAAAACATTTGGGATAATATTGAGTAATATTGAAGTCAATTGTTTAAATAATAAGTTATTTTTCTAAAATGATGTATTTTATTTAAAAAATATATCAGTTTGTTATGGTTAATTATTCATAATTTTCTCTTAGGTTTGTGTAACTTATTTCTTCAATAATAATAAGGAAATATTTGGAAGTCGCCACAGTAGCGAAAAGGTTAAAAAGCATATTGCACAAAACTTGTACTATGTAAATTATACAGTATTCAATTTATTCATTTAATACATACGTATTTATTTCGTTTGATATGGATTATATGTATAGTGTCGGACACTTTACCATTACCTTTCAAGAATATATAATCTTGGTAAGAAAATTCCTCAATATTTCCAACCTATTATTACCCAAATGGAATCAGAATTGATGTCAGAATAATTAGCAATAATTCATGCTACCAGTAAACAATTTGCGACAATAGCCCCCAGGAATTTTTTTCCCCGCCGTCCATGGCGCGGGGGTTTGGACAGGGGCCGCCCACAAAAACCGGAGCCGGCAGTAAAAAGCCTCGGAGCGAGGAGCGGGAGCCCTGCACTCGGACAGGTTGCGGAGGAATGTCTTCGCAGCGCCACCGTGCCCCCTGCTCCGCGGAGCCCACAAGTACTCAAGAGTTATGACGCGCCATCCACCTACCGGGTGACATTTCGACCAAGACTCCACATTAAATTTCATTTTTGTGTCAAGAAATGTACCTGTATTGACTCACCGAATACCGATGAAGGTTGGATGATTATTACTTTTATTACGGTCACTCGTTTCAACGTCCAAAAATATGGGTACATCATTTTATTGCTAATGTATAGAAATTGTTTCCCTCGTATAATTCTTATGCCTGATATCGTCAATGATTTCTAAAATTTAAGAAATGCCTATGTATCCAAGGTGTAACACATAGGCATTTGTCTATAGGTAATTTTGTTTGCACCTATAGCATAAGAGCATGGTATACACCTATACTAAAATATGAAACGAAAATTCAAATAAATTGTTGTACTAGAACTATTAACATTTAAAAAAAATTCGCATGAGACAAAAATACTTCAGACATGAACCGCATTTAAAAAAAATCTGATGTGGACACCACACGACTTCCTTGTACGCACGACCAATATGAAGAATAGAACCAATCATAAAATTGCACGTATTTGACGTCATTTGACATTAACATCTATTTTTTTGTCCTAATCCATAGCAAGCTTCATTACAAAAACCAAAAAGTATATAAGTATTAAATTTACATATCTTGCTTATAGGGCTAATTTAATAATACTTGATGTGCTAGACGCAGAATTTAATTCTCTAAAACTCTTATTTGAAGCATTTATTTCTAAAATCAACCATTTTATTCAAGAAAAACTGTTAACAACTTCAGGTAATATATCACTTCCGGTTAGCATGTTTTAACAAAAATCTACTATGTAATTCCAATTGACATAAAAGTCTTATGTATCAAATTTGAAAAGTATTAGATTATATTTTAAAATAGTTTTTCATTAAAATCTATTATAGGCTACAAATAAAGTACCATTTCTGGAAATTATGTAATGACCAAAAAAGGAAGTGTTATAGCAATCCTAAATACAAAATTTCAACTTTCTACGGCTTACCGTTTTTGAGTTATGTGAGATACGTGCGAGGTGTACAAATGTCACGACGAAATTAGTCTAAATGGATTCAGGGCTGGTCAAAATGGATATTTCCGTTGACATCTGAAAACCGAAATTTTTCGCGATTACAATACTTCCTTTATTTCGTACAAGGAAGTAAAAAGTATTATTGAAATCTAAACGAGAAATGCTACTGAATTTTGATTTTCCCATTAAAATCAAAATCCAGTATTAATAGATTTAAATAATTATTTTAAAAAAATGCAGGTTCGTATCACAACTATGTTTGTCTAAAGTTAAATTGTTTAAAATGTTAAAATAGTACAAGAATAATAATAATTTGAATTTTTGCTTCATATTTTTAGTACAGGTGTATCGAGAGGTGTACACAATGCTCATAATATTGTTTATCTTGGTTTAGGAATTATTTAGCTAGGAATCTGTTTTCCGATGTTTGTATCACTAAACATATCATAGCATTTGACTGTTCACTCTTAAAAATGAAAATTGTACAAGTTTGTTGACTATTTTGAAAGTTACAAAACCTATCGAATTTTGTAAGATAAAATAAAAAGAAAAGTCAACCAATGTTAATCAGCTATGGGAGGAAATGCAAACTGATTTTATTAGTATTGCACCAAATAATATACAGGTGTTTTAAAAATGACGCTTGTGCTTTTCGTGTTAAAACAAATCGAAAATTAAGGGAGATAAAAATTCATGTTTTATCTTTATGAAGTTGTTGATTAAAAGACAAATATTAACATTTGAACGTTATTGAAAATGATTAACATCGGAAAACAAAATACTTTCCACAATTTTTTTCTTTTAATATAGCACCAAGAAATAAATCCAACCGATTCAGATCTTGTGAACAAGTAGGTCCACTTCTACCAATCCACCTATTAGGAAAATTTCATAATATATGCCGATGCATCATCATGTTGGGAACAACAATTTAATCTACCTACTAATGGACCTTCAGTGAGCAATGGCAGTGGTAAATTTTCAATTAAAAATTGAATTAAATCGGTTGGATAGAATGTGTGGACCATTTACATTATTATTTCATAACCCAGCCGAAATGTTTATTAACCACCGATTCATCTATTTTTAACATAACCATAGCTACCTAATTGATTTTATGTTACAAAACTTATTTATTTACATTTTTATCAAAAACCTGGTAACGTAGAGAGTTTTCTACTCCTAATTTCAATTTGTTGTAGCTTCCTGAATTAAATTCCAAAAGCACGAGCACCGCTTTTGAGACATCTGTATAAAATAAATAAGTGTTACTGAAGTAGGTGAATTACATGTATGTCTTATGTTATCAAAGTATAAAAGAAAACAAAATACAAAGATGGAATTCTTCCAAAGAAAAAACAAGATGTAGAAGACAAAAGTTTGTTAATAGAAAATGTTTTCTTCCGTGGCATTGTATTAAAGTTTTCTAACTGTTACATTGATAAACTGAGTGTGATGTATAGAAATCCAATAAATCAAAAGTGAAACCACAAGCAAAGCCAAGTAGCCAACACAATAAGGCAACAGTAGCCCACAGATGGCACTGGCCTTTTCACACGGACATCTCACTCTGGATTGGAACCACTTTCACATCGAGATAGCCGCGGGCTTCATCCACCGTGCGCGTTTAATTAATTACAGCGATATTTAAATATTGGCGCGGTGGCGGAGCCTTGAGTCTCCTCCATTAACACGCACGCACGGACGTATAATTAACTACCGTCTTGGGATCATAAAGTGAGGATTTTCATCCTGGCCTTAACTGCCGCTGCTGCCGTGACTGACGGCGCAATTAACAAAACATATTTCGTCTAAAATTTAAAGTCAGCCAAGACGGGAATATTAATTATGGCCATAACCGCGGACCGCTTCAGGCAAACGCAGTGCGGGAGGAGACAGAATTATGTTCGTATAGGCCCTTTCACAAGAGGTTCCTTTACACGCGTATCTTCGAATACACGACCATAAATACGACAGTGGATTAAAAAAGAGGGTTGCACTAGACGTTCATTTTTACCTCGCTAAGAGAGGTATTGGATTCATGCTAAAAATAGCATACCCAGATTTTAGTGAATAAGCACGTTTTAAGGTCCCTAGAATCCGATCATAACATTTTTACGATGATGTGTGTGGATGTGTGTGTGTGTGTGTGTGTGTGTGTGTGTGTGTGTGTGTGTGTGTGTGTGTGTGTGTGTGTGTGTGTGTGTGTGTGTGTGTGTGTGTGGTGTTTGTGTGTGTGTGTGTGTGTGTGTGTGCGTGTGTGTGTGTGTGTGTGTGTGTGTGTGTGTGTGTGTGTGTGTGTGTGTGGATGTGTGGATGTTGGATTCACGATATCTCAAATACTATAAGACTTAACACATTTTTTACTACGGATTCCTCAATCTAACAATAATGGGAAGAGTCGAGTCAGTTTTGGTAACAATTGGACAACCGGAAGTAGTAGTAACAAGAAAAAAATCATCTAAATAGTAAATACTTATATTAAAAGAACGTTAAATTCTTTATTCGAAAAATATAAATTCATTATTATATCTTCTATTGATTTAGAGATAAAGAAATGCATATAAAACAATTGGATGTAAAAATTCTCAAATCAAACTACTTCAAGGCAGGCACCGGACAGCTAAATGAATGTGCCGAAACACTATCATAGTTCCAGGAAGCAAACTGTAGAGGCGCGACAGTGCTTAAATTTTAGGAAAATGGATTAAGTCACCTTTGAGTTCAAAACATTTTGCAATATTTTAAATTGTAAAGTCACATAAGTCATCACACATGTCATTGAACATAGGCTTTAACATCTTTAATTATTTGGTAGTTTTAAAGTGTATTAATTGTGTTTATTTTTTGACGTAATATGGAATAGAAATTTAATAAGTTGATGAACATTCGTTGTGCTGTTTGATATAAAGTGCAGAGCAATGAGCAAAGAAGCAAAGAGACGTTTACTTTTATATTTAATGATGAAATGTCGTACCATTTCCAATATCCTTTCATCTTACATATAAACAAATATTAAAATAGAAGTGTATGTCTAAATGACAAGTAATTTTAAATTTATTTAGAAATGAATTTATAGTTATTGTATTGTGATTATTTAAAATATATGTATGTACTTATATGCAATTTTCTTATTATGTCTTATTTTAAAAATTCAAAATTTCAATTTATGTATACATGACATGTCTCCTATGTCACAAACTACCAAGCCGACCAAGCCATCACAGTGTGCGTTAGTTGATGGAAGCAATCTGTAGATGTCACTATTTTGTATTTCGAAAAATACATTAACTGTCCTATCTGTAGGTACGTTCTATTGGTGTCAGAAATCTTCCTACTTCCTCTAGAAGAACATCAATGGTCGTTCTTTTGCGTCAAAAAAATCAAAATATTCCTACGAATCATTCCAACTTCAGAGTTGGAAGCGTTGGTAGGAAGATATATAGAGTGGAGATAAATTCAAAATTTTACTAGCCGACTCTCGCGCGTACATTTCTGTCACATTTGTGAATGTTTAGAGTAGACTGTGCTCAACAAAAATATCTCCTTTACGTTTTTATTCTTTAATATATTTTTATATAATTATAATCTCTGTAATATTTGCATAACAACATTTCGAATATCCAAAATAAACATACAAAGTTATCTTTAGTTGTTAACTAACAATAACATATAGCCACTGGCACTGTTCTATTGTATTTATTTTTGTACTTGACAGCACTTGACAGTTATTTGCTACTGAGCGTTCTATTGCTTTAAGAATATTCTTATTCTAGTAGGAATATTTCTGACACCGATAGAACGTACCTTGTATTTGAGGTGATCCGTGCTTCAAGGCAAGAAATTCAAATGTTTGTAATTGACACATAAATGTCACTGTCGAAACTATTTGTATGCCGCTGTCAAAAATTTTTGTACATTATTATGAAGATTATGAAAATAAAAAAAAAGTCAACAACGTAAAAGAATATACGTAAAAAAGAATGTAAGAGGAATTTGCGAAAAATTGACGAATATAAAGAAAAAGAAAAGGAAAGTAGAAAAAGAAAATTTCAGGATATTGAATATAAAGAAAATGTATGTATTGTACATAATTTATATTAAAATATCCCATAGATTTTGCAAATATATGTATTTGTATTTAAAAATATTTTTCGTTTTATGCGTACAACCAGGTAAAATATCTGGCGAGAGGTTATGTGCTGGCCACATCAGATTTTTTTGTGAGATTATATGAATTGTCATTGTTGAGTTTTACGTTAATCTGCTAATATGTGACTTATTTGGATTTTTTAAAAGTTAACGTATATTAATGTATCGACACAGTGCAGTAATCAAATACCTGCACCAAAAGGACTTTACACGGAAACATGGACGGACATGGAAAATACTTGGAAACAATTTGTCCTTCATCAATTTGATTCGTGATAGCATTACAGCTGATCGACGAATTAAAGTTTGGGAAATTGCAGAGGCTGTGGCCATCACATATGAACAAATTAAAAACATTTTGACATCTCCTAACCAATTATTTAATAAGTTAAGAATTCTAACGATTGATTAGAAACGTGTTCATTTAAAGACGTCGCCCGACTTGCTGCCCCGTTTTGTAGCTAATGCTGATATTTTTCATTTAAAAAACCTCAACAGGATTAAATCCCAATTACAAAATGGGTTCACATGTACAAACATCAATGCCTTAGTTGGATTCGAACTCAGAACCCCTTGCGTACTCAAGACTAAGAGTCGTTGTTTGAACCATTGAGCCACTGGAGCCCATATGTTTATGGAAAGATTTGTTTTTACCTATGATACATAGGTTCATTACTATCAGCCTGAATCAAAACAACAGTCGGAACAGTAGAAGTGTTTACCACCTCTCAAAAAACCAATGGTGCCGAGGGTGATGCTGTCCGCTTGCAAAGTCATGGCTTCTGTTTATTGAGACGCGAAGTTAATCTGATGGTATATTACCTTTCTAGGATCAAAAGGGTCCATCAGAATATCACTTCAGCACAAACAAAAGTTGCGATAACAGAAATTAATAAGAGCAACTTTGATTGGTAGCTCATCTTTCTTATTCACGGGATCTAGCTACATCAGACTTTTGACCTATTTCGGAAAGTCAGAAAACATCTGGGAAAACAACGATTTTCGTCCACTGAAGATAAGACCAGGATCACTGCATTGCCCCATCGATGGACCAAACGGTTGAAAGGGAACTAAGTTCGAAAAATAATGTAAAAAAACTAAATATTTATAAACTTCTTCTGTATTAGGCCGTGAATTTTTCAATCTACCCTCGTAATAATACCATATTTGTAAATGACCAATAACAATAGTATTTGCAGAAACGTTTAGACTTTCCTGAGAAATAAAAGTGGGAAATATATTTGTCGGAAGTAGCAGTTTTGATTTGTCTTGGTTGGAGCAAGTGGACGATTTCCTGTTAGCGCAAAGCGGCTTCCAGCCTCCTAAATCATGTTTCACGTCGTCGTTTCGCGCTCACGTCCGAAGGCCATGACACATTGCTCTGCCGGCTCTGAACCATTACACCATTACGACCTAACCAAATACTTTTTTGTTCCAAATACACCATTACTGTTTCTCGGAAGATTTTTCGTGTACTACAATTTACTTTGTGTTTGCTACAAGTTTAATGGTCTTGCTTGCCGTTGTAATTATTATTCTTTTTAAAACCAGACTACGGAGGCATGTATCTCTTTTCTTAAGACTGAATCGCATACTTTTTTCGTCTAGATTCGTGCCAAATATTCAAACAAGAAAATTTTGACAATTCTATAGGTATATCTGATGCTTGATGCAAAAACAATCAATGTTAAAATTTCGTAATGAGTTATTTAGTATCAACAAGTTAATAATATCGAGAATATCTTTCTGTGACACTTGACATTCTACACTTATAAGGGTCACTAATTCCGTGATGTAAATTGGCTGTAGCACAACAGATTTTGAAGATGTTACTTGTCTACAAGGGGTGTTATTACATTCATTGTTGTCAGAATATAAAAGAAAGAATAGAACACAAAAATACTTTGAAAACGTCTAGCATGGCTAACTGAAAAACGGAATCATTCAATGTAAGATTTGAAACAGGAAAAATCTGGTGTGGCCAACATAATACCTCCGGGCATTTACCGCCCGAGTCACAGAAAAATTAAGCTATTTCTTATTTTTGGATTAGCGAGTTTCTTAAAATATAGAGTACGTGCACGTCGGGTTGACAACCATGTCAAAATCAGCTGAGTGGAAGTAAACATATGCTACTATGTGATTGATATGTGACATGACATGTTTTTGATATTTGACGAAATTCATTATATTATATTGAGTTCATTTCGGGTGCTATATGATTTTAATTTAGTAGATTTGTTATTTAATGTATTAGTCACACAAAAATGGCTTTTATAACGAAACGTCAGAAAATATCACACGTCAGATACAGACTCTACAGATCCACCTTGATGCGAAAAATTGAAATTATTACTTACTGGTACCTATAGATGTTTATTTCCAGTCAGCTGATTTTGACATAGTTGTCAACGGGACGTACACGTACTCAATAGTCTAATCTAAGTAACAACCTTTTTTGAGAATAAAATGAAGATTAAATTTTAAATACTGGGATAGAATAAAAATCACTAATCCAAAAATGAGAATCACAAACTTTTTTGCGAATAGTTAATTTTTATTGATCTAAATACATACCTACATATTTACTTATGCTGGAAACTGTATTGATTTCCTTTCCTATTGTTCTGTTTACTTTTTTCTTTTTAAAGCGTTACTATTATTAATTTGAAATGATTAGTTCTTTGACAGTGACATTTATCTATCAGTTACATACATTCGAATAACTGCGTAAGCAAGGAGTTTTATAACTTTATCCATAATATATGGAAAATAAGTATTAATGCAAATCTGTATAAAATTTAATAATCTTTATTTTTTATAATAACAGTAATCTAGAAAAAATAATATTTAAGGGTATTTTTCGAACAAAAACTATTTTGAGCTTCAAGTAAAGTGTTATTTCCTGTTATCCGATTTACACCAAAATCTAATGGGCACTTTCCGTAATAGAAAAAGTTCGAAATACAAGGTTTCAAAATTTACACATACACATACACACAGACATCATCATGAAAATGTTAAAGTTGGATTCTAGGGACCTTAAAGGTGGATTTATAATGAAGTAACGGAAAACGTAACGCAGTTGCAGTAAAGTAGAAAGTAAAGCAAGTGAACTAGCTGATTTATATTAAACCCAGAAAGATTTACTGCTAACCAATCAGAATCATATGCAAAAATTTCGGCATTTTTCGTTCATCTCCGATATATCTTGCCTGAGCTTCGGCACTAACTGGCAATCTTATAAGCTTTTAATAGGTTTTTGTTGAGCATATAGAAAATGACACAATATTTGTGAAATGACGTTTATTTACACTTTTAGTAGCATGTACACATTCATCACACTAATATTAACATCGAAAGATTTTGTCTATAATAATTGTATTTCTAATGGAGGCATAGAAGAACAGGATTTATCTCCGATGTCTACATTACTAAATGTATTACAGCGTTAGCAATTTCTTCCCACACTTTTTGTTTTTTATTATTGTTTTTGAAATCTTTAGACGATTTTTCGTATAAAATTTTATTTATTTCGACAACTTGAATTATTTTCCTATTCATATATATGTCAAACAAACAATTCTGCCAGATAAGTCGGTAGCGAATATCGGTAAAATGGACCACGCTCTCATTCTCAGCGCAATATTTAAAATGCTGACTTCTGATTGGCCAGCGGTAGAGAAGTTTAGGTAAAGCAACGCAGAAAGATGAAAGTTGGGCAAGTCTTGCGTTGCGGCTGTTACGTTACTGCTTACTTTACTTCAATTTAAATCATCCATAGCTGTAGCACATGATCATCTTTTTACGTTACCTACTGCGTTCGCGTTACCTCTTACGTTGCGTCATTATAAATCCAGCTTAAAACGTGGTCATTTACCAAAATCTCGATATGCGATTTTTAGCACGATCCCTATACCTCCTTTCCCAAGGATAGCGGGAGGTAAAAAAGTGCATGTTTCACGAGCATAAAGTGTACTGTATCAAACAAATGAATATAGATAAATTACATATTGCTGGAAACCTAAAAAAAATCTCTTTCCAATTCCAATGTCTCGTCTTTATAAAAATTAAAACTTTGACAACATGATTCGAAATCCTTCAGTGAAAAATGTGAGCTTCAAAAGAATATAAAATAGTGCCTTAAAGATAGGCAAACCAAAATCAGACTTCGTATCTCTTATGGCTCTCAAGATCCATATGCAGGGCTCGTTTTTTGAGACACCTGTATACTTCGTTATATATCCAAACTTAATATAGAGGACAGTTTACCCTTAACTTAAATGAACTTTAGAAATTAATAGCGTTTTCAGCTTACACAGTGCAAGTGCGCACTGAGTGCAAAATATCACGTGACCACACTGAACGAGTTCCGCCCTTATCAGGTGGCAGTGCAGTTTAAGCTGAAAACGATTTTGTTTAGCCGCCATATTTGCACTGACACTATGGCATTTGCCTAGGGAGCCAGTGCATGGTACAACTTTTTCTTAAGCTGAAAACGCATCAGCTGACTAAATTTTGCACTCAAAGACAAGCTGAAAACGCTCAGTGCAAAAAAAGTGCACACCAGTGCGCACTCAACTTGTAAGCTGACAACGCTATAAGTGTAAAACTTTACGAAAAAAGAATAATGTAATTCAGTGTCTTCTAAAGTTTCTGCTTGTTACTTGATTTTGTTGTTGATATTGCAGTAAGTTGTGTTGCGAGTGACACATAACATTCTATATCTGTAGGACAAACACAACAGGTGCAAATAGGAAGTATATTATTATGCAGTTGGAGCTGGTGCAGTACTGCAACAAGCACAAGTAGTAAGCAGGATCGGGCATCAAGCATTGATCTCCGCGGAGATAAAAGCAGCATGGCAGCGCTGCGTGTAGCACAACACTACATGCATGTCCCAAATACTTACAACTATCTCCATTCGGGATCTAGTCATTAGTGATGACACGGATTGACTACTTGTTGGTCAGCCCTCCACACAAAAGATATCCTCTGTAAAAATATATCAACCTATGTCAAATTTTGACCAAAAAGAGAATAGTTGTATAAGCGGATAAAAAGCGTTATATATTTGTCTATGTCGAAGTCAATTCTAAAATCCATTTTTTTATTAAACGCCTATTCATTTTGTCATATTGCAAGGCTTTATTTATTTGAGTGATGTGTAAATATTAGACAATTATTATTAATTAAAATAAAAGTTTATTAAGAGGATAAGTAAATATTAAAACTAAAAGATCTAATTTGTTGTTTCAATAAATAGAAAAGTCTTAATACCAAATTTTGGATTATATTTTATAATGTTTTTCCTCGAAAAATCAGTTAACAGCTCCAAATTAAGCAAGTACCTACCACTTCCGGTTTATCATATAGGTATAATCAAAATCTAATGTTGTTTCAAATTATACACGAGTTTTAAATACCAAATTTGAAAAGTTCTGAATCATGTATAATTTATTTTTTCAAAAAAATCTGTTTTTAGCTTCCTGC
This sequence comes from Harpalus rubripes, assembly GCA_963082715.1. NCBI lineage: Eukaryota > Metazoa > Arthropoda > Insecta > Coleoptera > Carabidae > Harpalus > Harpalus rubripes. The sequence goes on from OY720451.1 coordinate 67,212,116, forward strand.
ATAGTAGTACATCAATTTTAAAAAACATCTAGTATGTCGTTCTCATTAATATAAAAGTCTTAAATACCAAATTTGAAAAGTTTTGGATTGTATCAATTTATTTTTCACGAAAATCTGTTTAGAGCTTCAAATAAAGTATCACTTTCGGTTTATCAATTTTAGGCAAAATCTAATATGTTGCTTCCCTTTATATAAAAGTCTTAAATACGTCTTTTGTTTTGGAATATATCCTATTATATTTTTTACGAGAATCTGTTCAGAGCTTGAAGTAAAGTATCACTTCCGGTTTATCAATTTTAGAAGAAATCTAACATGTCGTTCTCATTAATATAAAAAACTTACATACCAAATTTGAAAAGTTTTGGAATATATCATAATATACTTTTCACGAAAATCTGTTGAGAGCTTCAAGTAAAGTATCACTGCCGGTTTATCAATTTTAAAAACACTCCAACATGTCGTTCACATTCATATAAAAATCTTAAATACGAAATTTGAAAAGTTTTGGAATATATCATAATATATTTTATCACGAAAATCTGTTGAGAGCTTCAAGTAAAGTATCACTTCCGGTTTATAAATTTTACAAAAAATCTGACCTGTCGTTTTGATTATTATAAAAATGTTAAATACCAAATTTGAAAAGTTTTGGAATATATCATAATATATTTTTCACGAAAATCTGTTGAGAACTTCAAGTAAAGTATCATTTCCGGATTATCAATTTTAGCCGCAATTTAATATGTTGTTCTTCTTCATATGAAAGTCTTAAATACTAAATTTGACAAGTTTTGGAGTATATCAATATATTTTTCACGAAAATCTTCTCAGAACTTCAAGTAAAGTGTCAATTCTAGTTTATTAATTTTAGGCTAAATCTAATATGTTGTTCTCCTTGATATAGAAGTTTTAAATACTAAAATTGAAAAGTTTTGGATTATATTTTAATATAGTTTTTCACTAAAAACTGTTATCTGCTTCAAGTAAACAGTCACTTCCGGATATCCAATTTTACCCAAAATCTAATCAACTCTTTATATGAATGTAGAAAGCTTAAATAAGGGAAATACAAATTTTCGGAAGCTTGTTGTAAGAGTTGGAAAAAATCGACACACAGGCAGACATCATCGTAAAAATAGTAAAAACGTGTTGTGGGGACCCTAATTCATGCTTATTTACTGAAAACTCACCATCGAATTTTTGCCACGATTACCTCCCTTACCTACGGTATAATGGGAGGTAAAAAGAGCAAGAAAGTAGTAGAATATCCTACCGTATCTTTGCAGAAACAAATACTACATTGTAAGAATATTGAAACATTCAGTCTGTAGATAATATTTCATACTTTGTTTATATCTGGCATTTCTATCAGCAAAATATTCCTCCAACGGTATCACCACTACCAGTACAGCGTTTGAATTAATACCAAACATAACTTCCGATGTTGATGACTCGTTCAGGAGCATAATTCCAGTGGAGCGAACGATCGGGCTCCGTCATCATCGTTCCTGCGCCCTGGGCTCGCAAGTGGCTTGCTTGGACCGTTAATTCCGATGAGTAACTCCAATTACTGTCGCCGGACGCCGGCTTTGTTGTACTGGGAATTAGTAATCACGGTAATTTCGGCGCAGATAAACATTGTAAACCGCTGCCCGCGAGCGCTGGAAACCAGGTGGCTTTGCGGGCGTATATACGAGTGTTCCCTGGTCAGCCGACCGTAAGTTTTGGTATTCGCCGTTATGACGGAAGCTGCTCAGCAGATGAGGCGCAAAATGTGTTCGCTTCACGCGTATTTGCGCTCGGGATTCTTACATGGTTCCGAACTGTTATGTAAGAGTTGAATGCTCGATGAAATTACATTAAATTGCCGCAGAGTTTTGGCAGCTAAAATAAATGTTCGCAGAGATTTAATATTGTAAATAACTGCTACCGAAAATCATGTAAAGATTAGCTTTCTTATTTTGAAATAACATACTTTGGTGGGGGTGTTTTGTCTGATTCATCTGATTCCGAGAAACAGGCAATTTTATATTAGAATCGAAGAAAAACTGACACGACAGTGATTGAACAAAATTTTGTCTATGTCAGTAAATATATGAAACATTTTTCTCAATTTCTAATATCTAATATCTCGGAAACGATTGAAGATTGATTTTAATTTTCCCAATCTCTTAATAATAAATAAATTCGTTCGTAATATTTCTTTCTTGTTTTTCACAAGTTTGTTATTCTGCCTACACTTTGTAGTCTTCTTTTTCATAATTCTAGTTTTTTATTAGGTCAGTCTATAATAAATGCTACCACTCTTTACGGTGCAGAAACATGGGCCATAGCTAAATTAGAACTATTAGAAAAATGTCAGTTAAGATTCTTAAAACTAGTCCTTCAGTGTCCCCGCTCTACCCCTAACTTCATGGTGAGAATGGAAACAGGTACTTGTCACATACAAACAACCGTTTGGAAAAGAATATTGTCTTGGTGGCAAAAGCTCGTGTGCATGGAAGACAATCGACTGCCAAAAATTTTGTATAATCGCTTAGTAGCTCTTACCAAATCTGATTTTAACAAAGTGGATTATAATTGGTGTACTCAATTGAAAAACTTTCTGATCACTGTTGGCTACGAGCATATCTGGGAAAATCAAAATATCAATTAAAACCTAATAAATGAAATTACTGATAAATACGAATCTCTTTTAATAAAGAGGGATTTAGAAAATTGCCGAATTTCTAATTATAATCTTTACTTTAACCATATAAAAACGGAATATAGTATATCAAAATATTTGACATATAATATAGCCATATCTAAACCGAGATTAATCACTCAACTAAGAGTGGCCAGTAAGAAATTCATTATAATCTACTTTAACAAAATAAAATACACATTTGATACCTCGGCTAATTGTACAATATGTAATTTACACAGTCCGGAAAACCTTTACCATTTTCTTATTATCTGTCCCATTTATTCATCTATTAGAGAACATTATTTCTCTGAATATAATCTAACTAATTTTAATGAATCAAATTATTTTCAATTATTTAACAATCTTACAAAGGAAAAAATTAATAAATTGTATTATTTCACAATCAGTGCATTAAAAACAAGAAGTTTTTGTTTAAATGAATGATGTAATGAAGAAATGTGAAGCACTTCAGCTTCATAATTTTATAATCTTGGGTTTATTATCATTTACATTGTATAATAACAATTATTCAATTTCTAACTTAATTCAAATTTATTGGTTATTTATGCATTTGTAAATATTTTGGTATTGTTATTGATGCGCTCGCGCATTCCTTATGTAGTGTAGTGTATGAATGTTCAAACACTACTTTAGTATTTTGTACTACTTTTGTATTTTTCATACTTTTTGATACTTGTAATAATGTTGGTATTTTATGTTCTTTGAGTTTATATTTATATTGTGCAATGATTTAGGTTGTCAATCTATTTGTGTAAGAGTTGTAAAATTCTAGAAACAAATAAACATCTATCTATCTATCTATCTATCTATCTATCTATCTATCTATCTATCTATCTATCTATCTATCTATTAGGTCAGTCGGCAAGGGATTTATTGTGGTAATAAAGACTGGAAAGCCGGAATAATTCTTTTTCTCTTAATTTGAACCTTCAAAAAGACATCCTAATTTTGCACATTCAAGCGACACCGGATTTTGGCGCCATATTGAAAAAAAAACACTTGAAAAAAGACATTTTTATTGATTTTCGTTAATATCTCGGTTTGGATCAACTTTAGAGTAAAATACCAAGTTATTGAAAATAGTAGAGAAAATTGTGTACAAAAAATGTCTTACACTTTTTTCTGAACGTGAAAAAATGATATTTAACATCGCTTTTTCAAGAAAAACTGTTAAAATTTTGAAATGAGAGTACTTTCAGTCGACCAATTATAACCAAAATCTAATCAGCTCTTCATATGGATATAACGAAGAGGAATACGAAAGAATTATAATTTTTACTTCCTTGTACAAAGTAAAAGAAGTCTTGTAATCGCGAAAAATTTCGGTTTTCAGATTTCAACGGAAATATCCATTTTGCCCATCCCTGAATCCATTTTGAACTTTTGTATTTAGGACTGCTATAACATCTAGTTGTGCACCTCCCTTTTTGGTCATTACATAATATCCAGATATGGTACTTTATTTGAAGCCTACAATAGATTTTAATGAAAAACAATTTTAAAATATAATCCAAAACTTTTCAAATTTGGTACATAAGACTTTCATGTCAATTGGAATAACATAGTAGATTTTGCTTAAAACAGGCTAACCGGAAGTGATATATTACCTGAAGTTGTTAACAGTTTTTCTTGAATAAAATGGTTTCATTTTGTTTTTAGAAATAAGAGTAGAGAATTAAATTCTGCGTCTAGCACATCAAGTATTATTAAATTAGCCCTTTGTTTAAGCGAGATATGTAAATTTAAATCTTATATACTTTTTGGTTTTTGTAATGAAGCTTGCTATGGAGTAGAACAAAAAATAACAAAAAAATAATAAAATAGATGTTAATGTCAAATTACGTCAAATATGTGCAATTAATTGGGTCTATACTTCATATTAGTCTTGCGTACAAGGAAGTCGTGTGGTGTCCACATCAGAGTTTTGGAATTGTAGTGTTGGAGTTATTGTCGGAGAAAAAAATCGTCACACACCCACACACACACACACACACACACACACACACACACACACACATATATATATATATATATATATATATATATATATATATATATATATATATATATATATACAGACATCATCGCAAAAATAGTAAAATTGTATTCTAGGGACTCTAAAACGTGCTTATTCATTAAATACTCACCATCGATATTTTTGACCAAAAACAATCCCTTCCTTGCCTAAAGATATGACGGAAAGTAAAAAGTGTCAAAAAAAGATAAAATACAAAAAAATTCATGTCACTGCAAATACTTCCGAAATACCCCACGATAGTAGTTGAGGGTTAAATACCTAAATATGAAAATCTTAAAACTCAGAGTCTATAGTCAATGAGTAAAGACTTATTATGTCGAAATAATAGATTTATTTTATATGTATGTATTTCCAAATTTATATGCGAAGATATTGTACGGCTAAGAATTACAAATACTCTCAATAGTTTTGTGTTAAAAATAGTCAAGATAACCATTTTCGGAAATTCATGTTTTTGTTCTACTTTGCCTTTTTCACAAATTCCATAAAAACAATGCCCTACTTTAGGAAAACATTCCACACATACTAAACATACAAATAAAATAAAACACGTCTCGATCAGAATTTATTGTTGAATTCCAGAAATCCACAAATCAAATAGAATTTCTCGTTGAGATACGGTTTATAATAAATCACTTTCTATACGTATTCTTTTATTAAGATGTTTTAAATTATTGATCAGTAAGATTTAGATACGTGGAAGAAAGACATTAATATTGTGTGAAATCTTCTTTGTGATTGCGGTAGCCGTTGTCTATGTTTTGGAGAAGAAACAACGTTTGCAAACGTTGAGATGTTATCGATGAAGTGACGCGTATGACTTTGTTCTTAGAAGCGGCTGCATTGCAGATCATGATACCGAATGCAATGTGCAATCGCAATGCACTTGCAGGATTATGAACTGTTTATGCTGCACTTTAACCAACATAACTTTAGCAAATCTTTACGAAGAAATACTATTTTGCTGAATTATCAGCGTTTTATTGAGACATTAATGCTTGACCACTAGATGCAGCACATATTCTAAGTATAGTTGGTGAATGTAATTAAAACCACTTACTATTAACATTTATAAATTAACTAGCTGATACCCGCGGGCTTCGCAACAGCTAGTCAATTTATATTTTAACCCCGTATAATACGATTATAGTTACTACGTTTACATGCAGTTTTGAAAATGGTTTCAGTTTTCAGTCAAAATTATGCAAAACTATTTACATGCAGTTTTCAAAACAAGTTTAAAAATTGATTTGAAATCAGTTACGGCGCATGCGCATTTAGCTGATGTAAGTGACAGATCCTCTTCACTCCAAATACTTCGTTTTGCTATTATTCCAATTATTTATTATAATTCGTACCACTACGCACTAAAACAACACAACTGTCAGTATATTTGAAGGTTAGTAACACAAAGCGACAGAAACGTTATGCTCTGTACGCATGCACAGTAGCGAAACTGAATTTTAAGTGTTTACATGAGTCGTTTTGAAACTAGTTTTCAAGTCCAACCCATGAATTTTAGTTTTGGTTTGAGATAATTCAAAACCGTTTTGGCACTGTATACATGGCGTTTTCAAAACTAGAAACGTTTTAAAAACGGTTTCAAAACTGCATGTAAACTCAGTAAGTGTTAATTTGAAAATATTTCAAAAAATTCAGTAGTTATGGGCCTTCAAAAATGCATGTTTACATGTTTAGTCTTGGCCAAAAATGTTGCAATATCACGATTTCGACAGTGTTTATTTTTGCAAAAATAAACATGGTTAATTTGTATATTTCCGTTTATAAAAGTGGTTAAATTACCTTTTAATAACTTCTCAAACCCGGATGCAAAATTTGTAAATTTTTGGCTAAAAATGTGTTAAAGGTAGTGTTAATTTTTGCAAAAACTCTGGAGGGTCGATTTAATGTATTAATATTTTAAAAGTGTTAAAAAAGCCTTACGGCCGATTTGATAATAATTCGTAAAAGTAAACTTTAGATAAAGTTAAACTTTATTTTAAAGTAATTTTAAATAATAAAAATTTTCTTTACTTTAAGTAAAGTTTTAGAAATAATTTTAGAACAAACTGTTTAGTAAGACTGACTGTCAGAATAATATTTTAATTATGTCTAGAAGAAATAGAGGCGGAAATTTCACATTTAATGAATAATACACCTCGATTTAATTAATATATAAAAACAAACATGTATGTAATAAAAAGAAAACTACAATATTCAATGAAAAGAAAAGGTAAGCAATTTTATAGGTTAGGTTACTTAATATTTTAATATTTATTTGCGTAAAATTTTGTAGGATCCAACTTGGCAAAAATTGAACAGACTGTAATGAAAATATGGTTTGGAATAACAGTGTCAAATGGTGACCCGCCAACAATAAAAGATATTGGATTTAGTGTTGGAATTATTAAATACATAATGTGATGTGAGACCACCTTTAAAAATGTTAATAAATACCTCAATATTTATTTATTTGGTGCTAATTTTATTATTTCTTCTATCTGTTCCAATACAAATAAAATTGTATCTTTCTTAACCTAAATCTGTCATAAAAAATTTTTCGTACCACATATTTCAATAAATAATTCGTGGCTAATATAATCTTTTTTTTTGTTTAATATTAACATTTTTGACTGAATTGTCAATAAGTTATTGATGAAAAAGTTAAAGAAATTTTTTTAATCTAAAATATGGAATCAAAACTGATAAGTTAAATATCCACTTTAAGCTCATAAAGGAACTTACGCATGACTTTATTTTAAAGGATTTTAAACTAATAACTTTAACGTCGAATTAGAAACGGTTTTTCACTTTTAGATCAAACTTTAAAATTAAAATAACTTTATTATGAAACCAGCTGTTAGGTATTGCGGAATATTTCCCCCAAAATAGTATATTAAAGCGTGTTTTATAAGACATGTTTTTTTTGCACGCGTCAAAATTTAGAAAACGAGCGTTAGCGAGTTTTCTAATTGACAAGTGCGAAAGAAAGTCTTATAAAATGAGTTCTTTATACTATTTTTTATATTTTGCGCCTTCTACAATTAACATTTACTTACTCAATTTGTGATTATATTTGTAACCATTTGTACATTTTCATGTAAATAAGCTTCCCTAAATAAATATAAAAAAAAAAATAATAATTTCGACATTATATTATTAAAATGAAAAGTCAATTAGCTAAAAATAAATTAGGTAAAAATGGGTTAAAGAAACGTCATCTAGTACCAACCGTCTAAAACAAAAAATTGCGTATCGAAATGAAGGTCATTACGATACGCAATGACTTCATTATGAACGCAAAATGTAAAAAAGCATTTTATTTTGTTCTCAACTCCTCAACGGTTTAAATTATTTTCAAATTAATACTAAATTCGTGTTCTAGAGATTTTAAAATATAAATTAACTTAATTCAAAGTCTTAAAATCGTCTGGATAAAGTTTTATTTAAATATTTCTAAAATAACGCCCGAATTCAAAATCTTATTTGGTTATGAATTCGGCTGCAGTGACAAGATGAGTGACTAGTGCTCAAAGCCGTTAACTGATTAATAATTTGCATCACCCCTTTCTAAAAACGATTAAATCTCGTCTCTAGTTAGAAAATCAAGAAAATAAACCCGGAATTTAGCTACTATGTATAATTATCTTGAAGGCACTCACTCGTCGCTACTTCTTGATAGTGAATTAAATACTGCAAGAAGCTTGCAGGACACAGTTAGTCAGATCGGGCAAATATCCAACGAGGAAGTCTGATAAAAGTGTCAATTAGAACCATGAAATTAGAAAAGATAATTGTTGAAGTGTGTACTCCATACTATCTAAATCTCAGCTGCTGTCGTCCATCCACAAGTAATGAAATTCTAATTACAAGTTTTGATTGCGCTTTTGCATTTATTGACAGATTTATAAGTGTGGTATTCGACGAACACGTCGGATATAATTAACTGTAGGTACCCACTTTTTTTATAAGGTAAATTCTAATAGGTAGGTTGTTCTTAATACGTTCATTGTAGAGACTCTTTTTTTCATTATGCGGTGAAAGTTATTGGATGCCAAATTTTCATTTTAAACATTTCCATCAAGTACGACTAGAGCGTCGCCGAAATACTTTTTAGGACGCTTACCGCATACATTAGATATATATTTTTTTAATACAGTTTTCATAATCTTTGTCCGCTAAGAACAGAATCTTTTTCGTACATTAATCATCGATGATGAAAGTAGTCTTTTTCAATCGCAAATCATTTTTCCTTAATTTACGAATCCAAACAAAACTCGAAAATTGTAATTTGTTTTACTTGAGAACAACTTTTACTCTTTCAATTTTTGTCAAAAATTATTAAGTAAAGAGATATCGCTAATTGAAAAATAAAAAATATGAATGTTCAGAAAAAAAAGTAGACAGCCGGTTGGCGAAGTAAACGCTTCAAACAAAATGGAATTTTAGAACGTGCTTTCCATTTAATATATAAAATGCTACCTTTTATTGTTAATAGATTTTTTCAATTTAACGGCTATCTCTTTCTATCGCTACAAATAATAAGTAAAATGGCGCCAACATCTGCCAGTTGGGTTGTCAAACGAAACGTCTAAAATATTGCAGTCATTAAATACCTGCATTCTCCGTGAAAATTTGCGTCATTAGACATTTTAGCTTCAATAAAAGCTTTTGTAACTTCTTTCGATAAGTTTTTTAAAGTTGTCTGAGACTTTTCTCACATTTTACGTGTAATTTTTTAGAAACAAACGCCATGTAGCTCACTTGTTCTTACTATGCGTAGATCCTCATTGCGCATATCTTCTATCTCTTTAAATTGAAAAGGACTATTCCTGTAGATATTCTTCACAATATTCGTGTAAAACTTAACATTTTGTGAGGAGAAAACAATAGCTAAAAAGTTTTGCGTTTTGTTGAACAGTATCAGAATAATAATTATCAGGCGTCACGTAAATTCCTACGACACTGTAGTTTAGAACAAAATAATCTATTTCTCAAACAAAATAAAAGTAGCGTTAATATTGACTATAAACATCGGTTGTTTGCGTTGCTAACTCGTATTTCAGTTGCAAACAAATGAATTACATATATGTAATTATATCATCCATGGATATAAATGAACAAGTACTATTTTTGACATCTCATAAAATATAGTTGGTTGATTCGTTGTGCAGGGTATCTCATTTTCGATGTTTTTTTAAGGTATCTCGAGTAATAATAACGATAGAGCACATTCCAGGGTCAACTTTTCGAGAAAAGTTTAACGGTCACCACAGGAATTTTCTATCTTCTTTTGTTTCTGAACTACAGGCAAAAACTCGTTTTTCGTTAATTTCGAAAATATCTCATATCCTATTAATTATGATAATTAGAGAAAAATTGTTTTAACAAATTTTTAACTGTTTTTTAGGTTAAACAAAATGGCGTAATTATATTTTTTGAAAACTTATTAATTCTCGAGATATCACACAACTTATGATTTTTTGAATGGGAACTTATGTTAAAAATAGTCTCCTCGTTTTGCTTATTTCATAAGCTTTTCAAGGATATATAAGTCTACATTCTTTTGTTTTAAACATGAATAAAAGATAAATTATTAATTTATTGGGGTGAAAAAAATTAAAAAGTATTAAGGGATAAATGAAAAAACCAATTAAAAATCATCATTTGTTTATTTTGATTCTATAATTATTAATTATGTTCTCAAAATTATTCTTAACTAATTATTGTCGGGTTAGTTAAATTATTGTTTATCGTCGTTACAGTTGGCTTTGAAAAAATATGCTTTTAAAGTAAATGAATTGAAAAAATGAGTAAAAACTGAAACAAATAATATTAGAAATAAACATTTGTTGATTACCCTAAATAATTTATCTTTTATTCATGTTTAAAATTAAAAAAATTAGAGTTGTTGAACAGCTTATAAAATAAGCAAAACGATGAGACTATTTTCAATATAGGTTCCCATTTAAAAAATCATAAGTTTGTGTTATATTTCGAGAATTATTAAGATTTCAAAAAATCTAATTACGTCATTTTATTCTACATAAAAAACAGTTGAAAGTTTGTTAAAACAATTTTTCTCTTAATATCATAATAAATAAGATATGAGATATTTTCGAAATGAGCGAAAAACGAGTTTTTACCTGTAGCTCAGAAACAAAAGGAGATCGAAATTCCATGTGCTGATTATTAAACTTTTGTCGAAAAATTGACCCTGGAATGTGCAAACTGTTTTGCTTTATCTTTAATATTACCCGAGATACATTAAAAAAACATCGAAAATGAGACACTCTTTACAGTCTTGACATATACAACTCGAGCTTCGAAAATCATCTGAATATACAGTTTGCGGACTCGATCTGAAAACACATCTTGTCCTCTCAACTGTATATTCGATTATTTTCAAACCTCTTGTAGTATAACTATTGAAAATATGGATATAAATATATTTAAATCTGAGAAATGTGATTTTAAAATAACCTCCATTATAGAATCTATATAACGGATAGAGCTAGTGTCTAGAGGTATATAACCACAAACCAGAACTAAAAATAATCCACGATCTGCAGAAAATCCGTTGTGTTTTGTTTCCGCAAACATCTGAAACAATCGCGAAGCCAAGCCGCGCCGCGCCGCGCCACGCCAAGCGCCGTTGGCCGCAACCAGGCATTAACATAGCGCGCTGTAACTCATGTACGACTGATTAAAATCCTAGGATTTGAAGTCTGATCGCCGATGATTCGCAACCTGACTCCGGCGCGTTTAAGAGGATTAATCTCGTCAGCAACTCGCGGGAGTGCTCGAGCTGTGTGGTCGGCGTCGCGGTCGCAGGGAGACTGATGCATACTTCATATATCGGCAACATCTCGTTAAGAGAATTGCAACAGATTTTTAAAATGTCACCCGCACAAAAATCATGCGGGGATTAAATGGCACTGAAATAATGGAGCTTATTGAGAAGAGAGGATTAAGTTACTCACAAGACAGATAAATCCTGTCAGATCATTTTTGAAGAAATGTCAGCAGTTTATAATTACTTTTGCCCAGGGAATAAGTATGAATTATTGATTGATTTACTAGGTGGATTGAAAAGCTTGAAGCCTAACTCAGAACGCAAGTTTTTGTGAGGTTATTAATTAATTTAAGGACTTAACACTGAATTAATTAACATTAATTGTTCTTGTATTAAGCCACTGATGATGAACATGAAATTGAATGTTATTATCTGGTTATAGCTCTTAACAAATACAAGCCCAAATTTGTAATAATTGGGTTGTTTTACATTTTCAAAAATTATAAAATCTCCACAATTGATTAGAAATTTCTATTAAATTCTTTCGGCAACTTTAAATATAGACTTGAAACTTAAAAAAAAACTGTGGGCCAAATGACTGGTGATAATAGTTCGACTGGCATTTTAATGGTCATCTTCTAGTCCAAATTTAGCTTCTACCGAGACCCCTTACTTTTGGTGTAATGAAAGACAATTTCGTGTGTACAGTAAACGCTATATGGTATGGTACAATCTTCGACCATATAACTATAGACACGTAATATGCCGTGATGATATATTTTTTTATTTATTCCGTTACAAATTACCATAAAATTGAAATTTATGTTGTAAGCAGTTTTATTGGACTTTTGTTTGACAATATTTTAATGAATAAAAACATTTTTGTGCATCCGGACGCGAAGTAGGCATTTCGCAGCCATTGTTATGGTAACGGCCGCAAAATTAGGTAAACAATCACTTTGACACTTGACAATTACATGGTTTTGTTTATCAAATGTCAATCCCACAGCCACGTTAAAAGCTAACTTTCTATTTACAATAAAATAGTTTCAAATTAGGAAAATTTGTAATTACATATTTTTTACACTTGCACAAAAAATATTGTGTATACCTTGTCCGCGAAATCCTTTAGCGCTAAAGAGTGATTTCGCGGCCTTGATATACAAATAACTATTAATTCAATTAATTTTGATCAGATCTAACGTAATGACATCAATTTTAATAAATCGTTAATAGATAACAATTGTCTATCGAAATATACGAAAATTATTATTAGTGTATAATGGATTATGTTAAATTACAGTTGCATAACAGAAATTTCCATAAAAAAAAGTATGTAACTTTTTTTAACAAATTAAAAACAAACAATCACAAAAGCACAAATAAATACAATTGAACACCATGAAAAATATTAAATAGCTACAAATAAACACTAAAACAAGACCAAAGTACAAAGCTACAATTAAATACGCAAAACTATTATTATCAAAAAGTCATAAACGAAATGGCTAAGTACATCGCGTCTCTTGTATTTATTGTAAGTGAGCAACCTACATACCAACGACTCCTTTCCCCGGGTCTCAAGCCGTTCGCTTCAAAACATTGTATACCCTAGGCGATTACGTGTCTATAGTTATATAGCCAAAGGGTCAAAATGCGCAAGGCTTAGGGGTACAATACATACTAGAATTAAAACTGTTGCCTAGCAACGCCTATTTACTTTTCAAGTACTTTTCACGCACTAGTGCTGGAAACGTGACTATTTACAGACTGTAAAGAGTGCGTGAAAAGTACTTTTCACGCACGGTTGTAGGAAAAATGGTTTATTTGAGATTTCAAAAGAAACAGTGGCAAAAATAAGGTAAAATGTTCAGCTTTAATCTTTATTGTGTATTGTAACTTTCATTAAGAATTATATGAGGGAAACAATTTGAATTTTTACAAATCAGCATATTTTTGGAATGTACTTTAGTTTTATCAGATTTGTAAGTTAATGTTTCTTTAAATAAAGTCAATTAAAATCTTGAGTTAATTTACGGCAGATCTGTTGTTGGAATCCTGATTTGTTGAAAGACAGATAGCATTGTCATCCGAACGCGAAGAAATCAAAGAATTTTAACTTCCATAAGTATTTGGCGAAGAATTTTGATGAGATAATACATTGTAGACGCGTTGGTTATACAAACCCATAAATGGCCATTTATATTTACTTGTATTCCATTTATCTTAATGCGATATCGGAGGCAGATAGCATCGGATGCGATGTACCGCGAACTTTAATTAGAAGGCTGGAACGCTCTGTTATTAATACAATTATGATATGCGCCTACAAGGCCGTTTGTATCTGTCTCCAGCTAGAGCACTAGCTATTTGCACTTAGCTAATGCATTTCCTCCGCATTGTCTTAACATACTTTTACATTTTTATCATCTTGTACTACACGGCTAAATTAGATTATCTTGATCGTATGTTAATATTCTGTTTGTCATTGTTTATGTCATTTAAATGAAACTAAATAAATTATCATTTCAATATTTGCAATATGTGTGTAGGCTTACAATTAATTGAAATATTACACATTTTCTGTTTCAAATGGTGATTACATAACTTTTATCGAAAAAATTAATGAAAAATAATAGACCCGTATTTTTTATTTTTCCTCAAATCGATCTTTAATAATGAACAAATTGCAATTAAAAATGACTTTGACTACGTTTATCTCGACAATTCAAGCGCCTTCAAATATATTATAACTTGAAAAATCGTATTAGTTTATCTCAAAATAAGATGTTATTTTCAATCTTCCTTAAATTCATATTGACTAAAAGAAGATAGTTAAATATTAGATTATGCAGACAGACAAGGAGATATGATCTAATTCATGCTGGATATAGTATAACCTCTTTGAAAAACATTAAAAAAATATTTCTCAAATACTATAAGACTTAGGACATTTTTAACTACGGATTCCTCAATCTAACAATAATGGGAAGAGTTGATTAAATTTAGGTAACAATTGGACAACCGGAAGTAGTAGTTACAAGAAAAAAATCATCTAAATATTATTTATCGAAAATTTATGTAATTATTAAAGAACTTTATTCGATAAATATAAATTCATTATAATATCCTATAGATTTAGAGATAAAGAAATGCATATAAAATAATTTGATGTAAAAAATCTCAGATCAAACTACTACAAGGTAAGAAATTCAAATGTTTGTAATTGACACATAAATGTCAGTGTCAAAAATATTTGTATGCCTCTGTCAAAAATATTTGTACATTATTATGAAGATTATGAAAATAAAAAAAGTCAACAACGCAAAAGAATATGCGTAAAAAAGAATATAAAAGGAATTTGCGAAAAAAATGACGAATATAAAGAAAAAGAAAAGGAAAGTAGAAAAAAAATTTCAAGATATTGAATATAAAGAAAATGTATGTATTGTACATAATTTATATTAAAATATCCCATAGATTTTGCAAATATATGTGAGAATTATTTTGTAGTAAGACATGAATATATGTATTTAAAAATATTTTTCGTTTTATGCGTACAACCAGGTAAAATATCTGGCGAGAGGTTATATGTTGGCCACATCAGATTTTTTTTGTTGAAAATGTAAACCAGCCGAAAAATTATGGGTTTTGGCTCGTATTACCATGGCTATCATTAACTGTTAATTGTCCTTTGAGTTTATAAAAAAAAAATAATCTATATGTCCTACAGTTTTTTTTTTTTTTTTTTTTTTTTAGTAGACCGGCCTCATTTTTCGCTGTCCAGCAGTTTATTTTTTAATAAATGAAACAATAATGAAGAGTTTTAGAGATGTCACAAAGTGAGTCGTATTCTTAGGACCAATTTTAGAAATAACAGTTCATTAGTTGGGAATGCCCTACTTCTTCCACTTTAATTTTCCCAATCCCAACTTTGAAAACTAATTTAAAATCCTCCAATTGACACAAACTACTTGGGAATTACAACACTGAAACTTTAAATTGTAGACGAAAAAATTCAAGAAAAGTAATTTGCATAACTCTCCTATGTTCAGTATTAATAACATATTGCCTAAGTGACAATTTGATCGATGACAATTTATATTTTTTAAATAACCCGCCCGCACTAATAAAGATAATGAGATGAATGTTTAATGTTTGGTAATTTTTGTATGATAAGCATGTTAAACGCGTTCACACCTCGTATTAAAATGCTGATCTACATCTGTCTTCCAGATGATTGATTATATTTTTTTATCCGTGATTTAAATATGTACCGGTTTTTATTTCTTTAGGGTCAACAGAATTATTATCATGATTCGTTTGTTTTACAACGGTACAAGCAATCATATACCTACTACGTTTACATGCAGTTTTGAAAATGGTTACAGTTTTCATTGAAAATAGGGAATTCCACCATTTTTTTTACTTCCTTGTACGAAGTAAAGGAAGTATTGTAATCGCGAAAAATTTCGGTTTTGAGATTTTAACGGAAATATCCATTTTGACCATCCCTGAATCCATTCTGACTAATTTCGTCGTGACGTCTGTACGTACGTACGTATCTCGCATAACTCAAAAACGGTACGCCGTAGAAAGTTGAAATTTTGTATTTAGGACTTCTATAACATCTAGTTGTGCACCTCCCTTTTTGGTCATTACATAATTTCCAGAAATGGTACTTTATTTGAAGCCTATGATAGATTTTAATGAAAAACTATATTAAAATATAATCCAAAACTTTTCAAATTTGGTATATAAGACTTTTATATCAATTGGAATAACATAGCAGATTTTGGTTAAAACAGGCAAACCGGAAGTGATATATTACCTGAAGTTGTTAACAGTTTTTCTTGAATAAAATGGCTTCATTTTGATTTTAGAAATAAATGCTTCAAATAAGAGTTTCAGAGAATGAAATTCTACGTCTAGCACATCAAGTATTATTAAATTAGCCCTTTGTATAAGCGAGATATGTAAATTTAAAACTTATAGGTATACTTTTTGGTTTTTGTAATGAAGCTTGCTATGGATTAGGACAAAAAATAACAAAAAAGAAAAATAGATGTTAATGGTCAAATTACGTCAAACACGTGCAATTTTATAATTGGGTCTATACTTTATCTTCATATTGGTCTTGCGTACAAGGAAGTTGTGTGGTGTCCACATCAGATTTTTTAATTTCATCTGAACGTATAAGTAAAACTAAGACTGTCGGTGAAAATCCGGTGAAAAAATTCCTATTAATAAGCGAGTTACAGTCCTCCGAAATTTGAAAATATAGATGTGACATCACGTATATAAGTTTTTATATCAAACTATTTTCTTCGTGGACCTAAATTTTTTTGAAATATATGCTATTGCTAAATTATATTTATAAAAAATAAATGAATATTATTATACTGTACAAGTCGACATGATTTATAATTGGAAATGTATTTAAATTATTAAGTTTAATGCAAAATATTTATATTCAAATAAAAACTGTTTGAGAATTGCACTGCTGGACTGATAGTCACGCCTCCGCTATTTGAATTTCTCTATTTCCATTGGTAATAGGCTTCGCCCCTAACTCGGTATTCGTTATATATTTATAGGTAGTCTTTGAGTCGCCAATTAAAATAATATATATGGATTTCATATGAATGACGAGCTGCTAAAACAAAAACCCCCCCTTAATTCCCAAGTATTTCAATTATATCATTTTATTTCTTTATTTTTTACTAATTTCTCTTAATTCGATTGAGTTGTAATCCCCTATTATGCGAAACTGTTTACATGCAATTTTCAAAAGAGGTTTACAGATTGATTTGGAAACAGTTTCGTCGCATGCGCATTTGGCTGATGTAAGTGACAGATCCTCTTCACTCCAAATATTTCGTTTCGCCATTATTTCAATTTTGTTTTTGCTTCGTACCACTACGCGCAAAAACTACACAACTGTCAGTTTATTTGTAAGTACAGGGTGCCAATTTTATATGTTCCCGCCTAAAATTTTAAGAATAAGCCATTTGGTAAATATTAGTACTATAAATCGAATAATCACAGTAGGTATGAGAGCAAAACACAATTTTAAAAACCAAGTCATTTACGAAATGTATTATGGATTGCCTATTTATGAATTTTCAGGCGGGAACTTTTAAAATGGGCACCTGTAATACTCGCCAAACAACGATAGTAACATTATGCTACGTAACACATTAGACATGCGCAATATCGATATTGAATTTTACGTGTTTACAAGAGTAGTTTTGAAACAATTTCTCAAATCAATCTCACGAATTTTAGTTGTGGTTTTAGATAACACAAAACCGTTTAAACACTGTATACATGGCGTTTTCAAAACTAAACACGTTTTGAAAACTGTATGTCAACTCAGTAATAAAGAAATGTCTGTACAGAACAATGAAATTTGATATCTAATGTTGATTATCGGATCCAAAGCGGAAGCTTCTACTGTTTTAAGCCACACGAGTTTCAAATTCTTTCTATATAGAAACACTTTGATTTACCGATAAAATAATTTTAAAAATATTCAAGATTTCTCCATACAAATGACATGAATTTAAAAATTTACATTGTAATGTGTCTTTAGAAATATTTCGCGGTGTGAACCGCCCATTAAGATTTAGATTTAAAATCAAATATTCAAAAAACAATGATGGAAATTACAAATACTCGGTAGTCGTATAGTTCTTATTTTATTTTAATAGATAAGCAAACTGACAGATGGAATAATGACAACATTGGATAGTAATTTAAATGGAAAATTTTTGTCGAGGTTGCCAAACAAATACTTGCCAGGGACATCAATTTACATATAAATAAGGATAATAAATTCTTTATTGAACTACTGTATTTTATCATTAATTTATTTGAAATTGAAGTTATTGATTTCTACTTTAATAATAATAGGACATTATATATTTTATTATTTTTTTACACATGCTATTTTTGAAGTTCAAAAACTATTTAAAAAATCTGATGTGGCCAGCACATTACCTTCCGTCAATTCTATGTATTTCGTATAAATGTCATACAGAAAGTTCCTTGCAAAAGATTATATTTCTTGTACATTACCTTCAGGCAGTTGTATGTATTTTATACAAATTCCATACAGAAAGTTTCTAACAAAAGATCCTATATTTCCAGTCAAATTATAACATAAACATACTGTCAACTGCACTTGACACTGACACCTTTCAATCAGAATTTTCCTAATGTAGCAGCTGTTTCCAGAGTTATAGCAAAGCTGACTAATATATATGATATTTAATTTCTTTATAATTTTTTAACTCTATGTCCATTTAATATGAAGTATAAAATGCATTCAAATCGTATAGAGAATAAATAATTCTTTAATATTTATAATAACATTAAATGTGAAAAAATGATATTTAACATAGTTTTTTCAAGAAAAACTGTTAAAATCTTCAAATGAGGGTACTTCCGGTCGACCAATTATAACCAAAATCTAATCAGCTCTTCACATCGGTGTAACGAAGAAGAATACGAAAGAATTATAATTTTTGGAATTGTAGTATTAGAGTTATCGCATTAGAAAATTTTGTCACACACAGACACACACACACACACACACACACACACACACACACACACACACACACACACACACACACATACATACATACACACACACACACACACATACAGACATCATCGTAAAAATAGTAAAATCGTGTTGCAGGGACCCTAAAACGTGCTTATTCATCAAAAACTCACCACCGAATTTTTTGACCAAAGACAATACCTTCCTTACCTAAAGGTGACGGAAGGTAAAAAGTATTAGGTTTTATACAAAATGAATAAATTTTAAAATGGCACAAATGTGACCCCTGTGGTGCATTCTCTACGCCAGAAATAAGTACCTGTGATACGACGCCTGGTAAATGCCCGCACAGTATAAATATGTCATAATCATTACCGATACATAGGCGCCGACTACATGGGGCATCGGGGTTTATGCCTCCAAGGAAAATTTTCCGTGGGGCACTGCCCCCAAGGAGACTTTTCCCTTAGCGCAGCAATTTTATTTTAACGTGCGCGTTAAATAAAAATAAATAATTTAATATAATATTAACTACAGGCTGTAAAATAAAAAGCGGGACATAGCCGTTGAACATGGAAAATTGTTTTTCTTTACGGAAACGTTACCAAATTATTCTATGCAAAAAAAACTTCAAACAAATTATAGATTTAAATTCTGCATCAAAGTCATGTAAAACGATTATTCATGTTCTTCATTATTCATATAATTATAAAGTTTCTGTTTTGTGAGCTTTTTGTCTAGACAGCCATGGATTATGGCAAGAAACAATCAATTTAGTTGAATTTAACAATCAATTCATATTTAAAAAATAAATTCGAGTAGTAGCTAATTCGGCACACAGCTCTCTAAAGTTACTTTTAAAATATCAAGGTAATCTTTACTATTCATAATTTTTGCAATAAAAGCTAATTTTTCTACTCTCTCTACCCCAAAACACACTATACCTACTGTGTTAAAAAACATTTTTTGACAAATTGGCGATACCCCCCCTCAATATTAGCCCAGGGCCTTGAAACATTAGCAGCCCAGGGCCCCCAAAGTTCACACTAATTTCAGGATTTTTTTTCTGTTATTGTGAACACTTTTATAGTACAAGTTTGAATATCGTAATGACATTTAATACTTTGAAGTTAACCGCCTATTCATGGAATATAAATTTTAGTTAGGGAACATTGTTATTGGGTTGCAAAATATTAGTACGAACGTACTAATATTCTACACATTCTAACAAATGTTAACGAACAACTTAGCAAACACTCCTTAGCTAACACTTTTCGTTTATTAGTAAGTGTACCCATAGTTTTAAACAGTTTTAAACTATTAATTATTATGTACTTTGTGATTTTAATTTCATGTGTTATACTCGCTTAGGAGTAGGTAATGAAAATGATTGATTTTTCCTACCTGATTCACCCTATGTAGCGACAGAGCCTTTCTTCTCTTGCTTAAAAACAGTCGAATATTTTGGATACACTGCATGAATTATACACTAAAATGTCCGCGAAGGAATACCGAATATAATGATATTTAATTTATTATCATTAACAATCATTTTACCACGGAACACTTTAAAAAACTGCGCAACGATATGCATAATCTCAACTGACATCGAGAACTAAACATTTGAATTCAAGCGACCGTTACACAGCGGAGCACAGCCTACTGTGCAAGCAAAATCTTGTAATTTATATTTTCTCAACTATTTATTCAAACAAAGAAATAATTTATTCATTGTAAAGGAGCATTCACAAATGAAAATTAGGTTTAGATTTATGGTTTACACTTTAGATTTAAAGACTTTGGCCGCATATTATGTAATGACTCCATTCTCACTTCAGAATTTAGGGTCTCTAAATCCAAATCATAAAGCTAAACATTGCAAGGTCCAAACTTTAGGTTTATGATTTAGTTTGACGTCACAAACTTCACCAATGAGAACGAGTCTGAAATGATATAGATATATACACCCATCTTTATTTAGTATCCACTTGGTGGATTCGGCTTTTTAAACAAATGCGAGAAGAACACTGTTACTATCACTGTTACTGTGTTTTGTTGAGTACTGCTCTACCTACATTTTAATCTTGTTTTTGAAGCATTTACACAGATGTCTGTACATATCAAAACTAATTTTCAGACAATTTAAACTTACATTTATGAATGACAAAAGGTGCATTCACAAATGAAAATTAGGTTTAGATTTATGGTTTATACTTTAGATTTAAAGACTTTGGCCGCATATTATGTAATGACTCTATTTACATTTCAGAATTTAGGGTCTCTAAATCCAAATCATAAAGCTAAACATTGCAAGGTCCAAATTTTAGGGTTATGATTTAGTTAGACGTCACAAACTTCACCAATGAGAACGAGTCTGAAATGATGTAGATATATACACCCATCTTTATTTAGTATCCACTTGCTGGATTTGGCTTTTTAAACAAATGCGAGAAGAACATGGAGACTGCCATAACTTAATTGCTGAAATATAACCAATAATGCCAAGCGAATGACAGTTTCACGGCGCACAGGTATCTTGTTGCTCTGCCGATATTTTAATCTTAGTTTTGAAGCATTTACATTGGTGTCAGTACAATCAAAACTAAATTAGAGTTAAATTAAACTTGCATTTATGAAAGACTTACTTATATCTAAACAAAAACCATAAACTTTATTTTCATTTGTGAATGCACCTTTACTTAAACCTAAACAAAAACCATAAACCTAATTTTCATTTGTGAATGCACCTTTACTTAAACCCTAAACAAAAACCATAAACCTAATTTTTATTTGTGAATGCACTTTAAATGTTGAGAATATAATTTTGAAACAAAAATATAAAAATTGTTATGAGATGTAGGCTGTTTTCCGATAAACTGTACCATTAAAAAATTAAAATGCAGTTGTTAATGCAACAGGTGCATTTCTGCATACAATGCAGATGTGATATAATCAATGTATTACAATTAAATAGTTTTCTATAGTTTTTTTAATTGCGATAAAATATAAGAAAACTTAATTAACCTAACTGTATGCTTGTGATAGGTATAGCAGCCTGCTTGATCATAATTTATGAATGAATGATTAAAAATCTTTAAATATATAATCACGAAGTAGTGCATAAATCATCTAGAAATTATCACTGAAATCACTATAACATTCCTCATTTGAAATATATCCCTGCATCGGTAAAAACTGTTGGTAGTTGCCGCTGTTTTAATTCTCGTTTCGATTACGCACGATATGTGCGCCTGTATGATTTGTTGTTTATTGTAATCTGCTATATCAGGACGATAAATTTACAGCAGTTGGTTGTTTGTAGTCGCTCATTTCCTGAGAGAAAGGGCTGGATAATTCGACCATCCTATAATTATTTATCGATGGTAAACGGTTCTCGTAGTACAACCACTCACATTTAGACCACAGTAAAAATATAATAATATAATAATTATTGATGAAGAAATTGTGACTTAAATTATGAATTTGGATAACTATAAAATATAATTGGAAGGTTTTATTGGATAAAAGGCTTTATTTGTTGTTTAAAGTTGTTTATTATTATAACAACCAAAAGACGACGTTTCGGCACATGGTTATGGCCATTTTCAAGTCACATAAAGTGAAATTTACATTCAGTCAAGTTTATTGAAATTTAAGTTACATTATTAAACGACTTTAATTACCATGGTATGTTATTTTTTTTTTTAGCAAAATGAGATAATTGAAGTCGTTTTATAATGTAACTTAAATTTCATCAACCTCTAAGACTCAAATATTTAAATATTTTGAACATAAACACATTTAATATAAGTAATTACTATCAATTTTTTTGCAATCTTAACGTTCCCAAAATTAACAATATATTTTTCTTTACAATTGAAGCTATGAAACTTAGAAGCTTTATTCTACATGAATAATCTGTCGCTTTGCTATTGTTATCACTTATTTTCTTCAAGTATACTTGTTGCATACTATCTACCTTCATATTTTGTTTTTTATTGACTTTTAGAAATGTATTGTATTTTGGGTAATTCTGTGTATTGGTATGTAACCGAATATTTTTATTGCCCGGCTGTTAATATCATTTTTGCTATTTTGTTAATTTAATCCGTATTATATGTAAATTTATAATTATTTCATAGGTTTAATCCAATAAAAGATTGTTTTTCGTTTGGCTTTTGTTATTTCAGTGCTATATTACTTTTGCTTAGTTATTACATTTAATAGTTTAATTAATTGTATCTGTAAAAAGAATACTTTTGTGTATTATATGTTATGTTATGATTGTCAATCCATTTGTATGGGGCTGAGCCCCGATGGCAAATTAATTTGAATAAATAAAAAACTTAAATTTCAATAAACTTGACTAAATGTAAAATTCACTTTATGGGACTTGAAAATGGCCATAACCATGTGCCGAAACGTCGTCTTTTGGTTGTTATAATAATAAACAACTTTAAACAACAATTGAAGCCTTTTATCCAATAAAACCTTCCAATTAGCAAAATTCACTGCTTCAGAAACTTTACAACGTATAAAATATAATAGCACAGCTTTGCAATGTAGGGGTTGTCCCACTACATATTCTTTAAACGATTTTAAAGCAAAAACGTTCTAATAAACATATACTCGATATATCGAAGTTACAGAGGCATTTAAAATGGGAAAACAGTTTTTCCTTGCGCGTAGCTTCCCAAAGAGTTTTAGAAAAAAATACTTCAAATAAAACTGTAGATCATGAAATTCTGCATTTGAATCAATTAATTTGCATGCTTTGTAACTGCAGCAATTTGTTATGAAAATGTCGAAAATCACGTCAAAAATAGTGATAGTCATGGAATTAATACAAAAAATCAGGTGTGGCTATCACAATACCTCCCGCGATTTACAACCCGAGTCACAAAAAGCTTAAGTTAATCCTTATTTTTATATTAGCGAATTTTATTCTAATTTTGACAGTTTATTTCTTAAAATATAGTCTAATCTTAATCAAGTAACTACATTTTTTTAAACCCCTCAACAGGATTAAATCCCAATCACAGAGTGGGTTCACATTCACACACATCCATGCTTTAGTGGGGCACTCATAACATGAGACGTTGCTCGAACCATTGAGCCACCGGACCTATAATAAAATGAAGATAAAATTTTAAATTCCGGGATAGAATAGAATTCACTATCCAAAAATGAGGATTAGCTTAAACATTTTTTTGAATCGTTTGGCATAAAATAATTAGGTAACGTTTGCGCAAAGAAAAATTGATTTCCAATGTTAAACGCCTATGTTCTACTTTTCGATTTACACCCTGCACATATATTTGTATTTAACTACAGCTTTTTCTAAAGAAGTTAATTTCTCGCTTAATCTAATTTACCATTAAACTTGGCAAGTAATTATCACCACATTAAAACTGTAGTAAACTAGTTGTCTTTCTTATTATACTCTTATGTACTGACTGGGAGTAAATCAACGTCGCCGTATCGGGAAAGGTTGAAATGAAAAGTCACCGAGAAGGTGCCTTGCTACTCACTTTCCGCATTGGGTGTGGCGATTCGCACACTTTTATCATAAATTACCCGTGTCAACGAAGTTTCAACAGATAACTATCTCTTGATAAAAAATACCTATACCTCCACCGGAAATTTATCGCGGATCGTGTTGTAACGCCTACTTTGATATTTTTTCGACTCTTGTGAAATTGACTTTTCATATTAACTTTGTTTTAGTATAGTTTTTTAGTATCAGATTAACACATCACTTTTTGATGTTTTATAATTGGTTTAAAATTGCTCACAATTTACATCATTATTACATTCAATGTTTTTTTCAAGTTCATCCCGACCTTCAGTTTATCGACCATTTTTTATTTTTATATTTTATTTCTTCATATCTGTTCATCAATGCTTTCCCTTTTATGTTCAGATTCTGCTACCCACTTTTGTACCACTGTGTATAAAGGACATGATGTCCCTAAACTATTCGTTCAGTGTTAAACCCATTTTGTGACGGTATCTGATCAATGCACGATATTCAATTTTTTCCGTTCTTAAAACAGTCAATGCACACGTTAATTAAAAAAAAATCTGATGTGGCCAGCACATTACCTTCCATCAGTTCTATGTACTTTATATAAATTCCATATACAGACAATTTCTTGCAAAAAATTCTATATTTCTAATACATTACCTTCCTTCAGTTCTATGTATTTTGTACAAATTCCATACGGAAATTTCTTAGAATTGATTCTATATTTGTAGTAAAATTATAACACAAACATACTATGTCAATTGCACTTGACATTGACATCTGTCTATCAAAATTTTTAAAATTATATTAGCTGTTTCTAGTGTTATTGCATAACTGGCTGCTTTATGAAATTTAATTTGTTCATAATTTTACAACTCAATATCCATTGAATATGAAGTATAAAATGTAATCAAATCGAATAGAGACTAAAATATTCTTTAATATTTACAATAAAATTAAATGTAAAATAATAATATTTAACAGCGTTTTTCTAAGAAAAACTGTTAAAATCTTCAAATGAGGGTACTTCCGATCGACCAATTTTAACCTAAATCTAATCAGCTCTTCATATGGATGTAACGAAGAGGAATACGAAAGAATTATAATTTTTATAATTGTAGAATTGGACTTATCGATGAAAAATCGTCACACACAGACACATATGTTCCAGGGTCACTAAATCGTGCTTATTCAATAAAAACTCACCACCGATTTTTTTGACCAAAGACAATACCTTCCTTATCTAAAGGTGACGGAAGGCAAAAATGTCAAGTCAGAAATTACCGAATTAACGTATGCTCTGTTCCATTTAAGCCATTGAGTAGATGGCACTGGCAACAGCGCAAATCTGAAGTAGCCGAAATTACATTGGGTTAACTTGTCTCTTGTCTCTAATATCAGCCAATCAGAGAGGTCAAAACTATTCCCTATGCTCCGCAATACTGAATGGCTTAAATGGAACAAGATAGTGTTGCCCTCTGTGTATTAGACCGCGAATTTTTCAGCCCAGCATCGTACGTATTAAATTTTTATTCTTCTTTTCGAAGTTACGCAATGAAATTGCGTGTCATTTCATAAAAATAGAAAGCTCTAAATTCTAGAACTTAAAATATTTTTAGAAAGAAACAGATTTGTAACGTCAAACATAGTTTGAATTTGAAATATAAAATATTAGCTTTTTTCGTTTAGTTACTTTGCGTCTACGGTTTACTGCCTTGTCCATATACTTTGTATGGACGTGGCGGTAAATTGTATTGTATTATAAAGTTGGCATTGGAAATGTAACAAAACATTCCCCAAATTGTCGACGGAAAATAAAACTTGCTCTGTTTCATTATTAATCCATTTATTTTTGTAGATAAATCGATCGGCTTTTTTACATGTACATGAAACTCGTTCAATAAATCGGTCGATTTATCGTAGGGCAATAAGAGCATATTGAATTATATTAATTCATATATTTATACAAGCTGTGTGAAAAATACTGTAAATAATTTAAGGGCATATAGTACTGACCAAAATGAGTAAAAAAGCTTAATCAACATGCGTCAGATCTTCTATAGTTTCCGAGATTTGAGGTAGTGAATAATGAGTTTTTACGGGATTTACGTCTGCTATCTCGAAAGCTTTAAGAGTTACGGCTGATGAAATAGGATTTTTTGTTTACATTTCAGAGGTCATCTTAGATATGCTTTTTTTAAATTAAATAATTGTACTATGTTAAATGTTGTGGCGACCTTGGCCAATATTTAATTTTCAAACAACTTAGTAACTATTTTTTATGGTCTATTTGACAGACAACATTTTGTTCGATCACTATTTTTATCAGTTTTTTCGATTTTTCACCTTTCCCGGAAACAGTTGAAGATCAGTCCTATGTTGATAAGCTTTTTTACTTATTATGGTCAGTATTATATGCTCTTAAATTTTTTATAGTAGTTTTGTATATCTTTTATTAAAAATTCCGACATTTTACGGATTATCCGAGCTTTTGACAATATGGACCAGACTTGATTCCATCAAGTCCAGATAAACGGGTTTCCACTCTATTAAAAAGTGATTAATTTTATTGAAGACCATTTACTTCGACGTTTACAAAGTGCAAATTGAGGACATGTTGTAAATAATGAATTCTTGATTGGATATAGGAAATAAATATTTATTAAGTAGGTACATGTCCTTGTAGCAACATAAACAATACTTACGTTTATAATTAATATTAATTAGAAAATTTTCACGGTTCATATATTCCGATCATATATTATCTAGTTTTTATGATATGCTATGATTTGCATTCTGTTTCTATTTATTTATGTGACGTTACGCCCATGAAAACAATATTTAAACGGATATTAATTCTAACGAGATTATGCTAAAAAATATAAACAATGAATATTATTATTCGAATGTTACCATAGATAATGAAGGTAATGAAATCATGCTAATAAACATAACGAATTATTTTATGCAATAATACTTCAAATAAATGTAGAGAACTCAATTCTGCATCCAATTGAATTATGATACTTTACTTTTCATGTTTTGTAACCGAACAAATTTAATTTCAATTTTATAGATGTTACTCCTTTGCAGTGTTAATGATGGAATTGAAAAAAAAAATCATAAACAAATGAAGAGCCAACATAAGATGAATGTCAAAAATGTGTATTTTCAATACGCGAATTTTAATGTTTGAAATCTTATTTTTGAAATAAGATACTGTATTCAATCTTGGTTCAAACTCAGATTACACATTATTATACCCAAAGATGGGTCGTATTTCAACTTATGTGGGATCGAATTGAATTTTACCAGTTAGACTACCGAATCTACTAAGCAAAAATGCTTGGACCTCACAATAATTTTTCTAAGCGCTGTAGATCGTTATCTATTGGTTATAGAAAAAAATGTAGATAAAAGTTGTAGAGAATTTTGTTTGCAACAAATTCAAAAATTATGGCCAACACAATATCTCCCGCCATTTACAGCCCGAGTCACAAAAAAGATCAAGTTAATCCTTATTTTTGGATTAGCGAATTTTGCTCTAATTTTGACAGTTTATTTCTATTCTAATTCATGTAACTACCTTTTTTTTAAACCTCTCAACAGGATTAAATCCCAATTACCGAGTGGGTTCACATTCACACATCCATCCATGCCTTAGTTGGATTTGAACCCAGAGCCCCGAGGGCACTCATGACATGATGCTCTAACCATTAAGCCACCGGAGCTATAATAAAATGAAAATTAAATTTTAAATACAGGGATAGAATAGAATTCGCTAATCAAAAAATGAAGATTAGCTTAAACATTTTTGTGAATCCTTAATTTTTATTAATCTAAATACATTTTCTATTGTTCTATTTACTTTTTTCTTTTTAAAATTTTTACTAATATTATTTTGAAAAGATTAGTTCTTTGATAATGACATTTATCTGTCAGTTACATACACTTGAATAACTGCGTTTTGTTTGTGTAAAGCGTAGGCTCTGGGATTTAAATTATAGATAATTTTATAAATTTATCCATAAAATACATAGAAAAAGTATTAATGTACATCTATAGAAAATTTAATAGTCTTTAATTTTTATAATAAAATTAATCTCGAAAAATAACATTTAAAGGTATTTTTTGAAGAAAAACTATTTTGAGCTTCTATAGTAAAGTGTCATTTCCGGTTATCCGATTTTCATCAAAATATAATGGGCTCTTTCCATTACAGAAAAAGTTTGAAATACAAGGTTTCAAAATTTTCTGAATGATAGTATTTGAGTTAGAGTGGAGGATCCACACATACATACACACACAAACATGCACACATACACACACATACACACACACACACATACACGCAGACATCATCGTGAAAATGTTAAAATTGGATTCTATGGACCTATTCTAAAACGTGGTCATTTACCAAAATCTCGATATGCGATTTTTAGCACGATACCTATACTTCCCTTACCAAGGGTAGCGGGAGGTAAAAAACGATTTTTTGCGTCTTTTTTACTAAGTTGCCGGTGGTTCCCGATGGGCCCCGAGGTCGAAAAATGTATTTTTTATTAGGACATACAACATATCCAAAAATCAAAAATACCCGACCTTTTGTGGAATAAACCCTTGTTTTTCTACCCAACACTGTCTTAAAACACTGAACAATAAGTACTCCCATTGTTCATTCCGCGATTTTTTACATACCCTCATAGGTTAACAAACCTTTTTATAATGACATCATTGGAAAAATTCTTGAGCGTCCCCTATTGAAGAAGTAAACACTTCCAGACATGATAAGAAAAAAGTCTCACGTCAATGGGACGATAAACGATGCACACAAAACATCATTTGTTGAAACGTTTATCGCAGAACATTAAACATCGCATGTATATTCATCCTATGTAAGCAGGTGCGGGTTTATTCGCCCTCTATGCAACATATAGAGCAAGAATATATAACCTTCATTGCACTTTGTGAGATCTCCTCTCTCCTGCGATTGAGGTTAGGATTCTCTCAGGTGCGAGCCACAATTTACCGGGGTGTCAATAGCGCTAGTCCACAGCCGCCTGTATAATTAAGCCAGCCAAGCCTTCTAGATGCTGGGAATTAGAATTTTATATTGCGCGAATCGATGTAAGTTTGCTTTCGAGGTTATCTTCGCAGTGGGACGTTTCGATTACTGGTTGTTTATTTTTGGTATTTGTAAGGGAGTGAAGAAAATAAATTGCCGGATTGTTGGAGAAATTTATGGTGCCAGCTACTTAATAATTTATAGATATTTCAGATGTACGCCCTCGATCTTATTTTGTTCGATGTATCTTTCGCGAACATGTTGCAAACACGTGAATTTATTTTCTCTTATTTTTCTTTCTCCGCAAGAATAATAAATAAATAAATAAATCTTTGAAAAACAAGCTTTCATTAAAATATCTATTAAAAAAGAAAAAATATTTTTTCTAGGCTTCTGCCTTTCAATATTTACTCCCACGTATTTATTCACCGGGGCAGAAAACCTTTCTAGTGCAATTCAATAAAAGCTTGTTTTTAAAAAAGTTTTTTTTATATACTCGCATATTTATTTGAATAAAATTAGATTAATATCTACGTCATAGTGAGTGCGGAGTGTAAGGTAATGGGTGCTCTGGGTACGTTTGCTCGAAACGTAAACGTATCTAGAAAAGTTCGTTTAAGTGTGTATAATGGAGTGCTAGTGCCTGCTTTGATGTATGGAAGCGAATGCTGGCCATGGACGGGAAAGCATAAAAAGAGAGTGACTGCCGTGGAAATGAGGTATTTACGTGGAGTATGTGGATATGTAAGACGGGATCGCGTGAGGAATAATTTGGTGTATGAAGAATGTATGGTTAGGAAGAATGTTGTTAAGAGAGTACAAATGAGCCAGTTGAGTTGGTTTGGTCATGTGGAGAGAATGTAGAGTGAACGTCTTGCAAAGTGTATATATCTTGGTGAAATTGAGGGTGTTCGATTGCGTGGGCGTCCAGTGTGTAAGTTGTAACACGAGGGGGGGAGGAGTGCGGTGCTGAAGAAGATGATGATGATGCTAATACTGATGATTCCTGCTTACTCCTGCTACTAATTCTTTTTACTCCCAACGATGATATACTTTATCTTACTGGTGGACGCCTCTGATGGTTGGCGTCCAACACTTCGTGCCGAAGAACAAACTAACTGACTGACTGCTGTTAAAGGACTTCGTGACAAGAACTTCTTGAGAAGGACTTCTTGAGAAAGAAGAACACACATAAACACGCACTTTAACTTTACACTGATGAACACTACGGATTTACGGACATGGACATTCTTTATGATTTAATAACTAAACTTTATTTACATGATTATTATAACTTATTATTAACTATGGATTAAATTAAACATAACTGACGTAACTAAGCAGATACTAAACTGTTACATTCCGTAACACAGCGGGCGAGCGTCGCCCCAAAAACAAAACACGTCTGCCCGACGCGACAAACCCCATGGCTCTCTAAACTGGACTCTTACATGTTGACTCTCACGAGTATCTAATCCGACTGTCTTAAAACCAAAACGCTATCTTCAGGACAGGATTATCTTGGGGGTATGGGGTGCATAGGCTTAGGTCACCCAAAGTCACGAACGTATACACAATAATTTCTAAACCTAATGATCAACAAATAAATGTCGTGACTATCATAAAAAGAATTTTTAAACTGAATTTTGACATTTATAACTTAAACAGATAAACAGAGTTAAAATATGATTATCGAAACTATAATTTAGAAGAGTTTATAAAAAGTTATTTATCTGTTATTGCGCTTACCCTCGTCTTATTACAAAGTGGATAAAACAAAAACTTAAACATAAAACTAAAACTAATTTCGATTTGTGAATGAACCTTTAGCCTACAAAAATTACTTACGGAATTCAAGTTTTTTTATTCCTCGACACCTCTCTTTGAACTTTGATAACGGCTTACAAACTGTAATAATTTTTTGCAGTTTTGTAATACATTTAATAGAAATTGATTTCCAAATGTTTTCCAAATAAATCAATAGCTGATTAACACTAGTTGATCTGGTTTTAATAACAGGTCACCTCATTTCTTCTAACAGAATTTCGATAGATTTAGGAAATTCGATTAGTGGCAAGAAAAGATGTTTAATTTTATTGCGGGTTGAAACATTTATTAAGAATTATGTAAGGGAAATAACTTCGGTACATTTTTCCAATTGCTTTTCAAAAATTATTAAAACAATAACCTTCATTTATTTGGGAATGACAATTCGGAATTGATAGTGGTCGTTGGAATACCAAGTGATGGTTCTTCCATCAGCCATCGTTGATCAGAGTGAGCGCTGTCTGGACTACATATTCTGGCTTTGGCTCGGCGTCTGATTAGAGAACTGCTAACGACACGCATAAATCCGGTCAAGAACTCGTGGGTGACAAGAACGGCCAGTTTTTGTGTAATTTCGCCAGAGTTACGGGACAACCTAACGACGGTAAGTCAGTGCGAAATGCCCGCGGTCGCCATGGTAACGAGACGGGGTATAAACAAGTGAACGAGAACGAGCCATGTCAATACAGATATGATGTAGATGCATGCCGTTGTTTTGGAAAGTGATTAAGGTTTGATGACTTGGAAGATGAAACTGATATGTAACTTAGTCGGCAGTTTTTACGATCTAGATGCTTTTTTGCTTCGCTTTTAGTTCAATCTAACCGCTACAACGCTGCAATCAAAATTACAACATGGGGCACTATTTATTACATAAATAATTTATAATTGTTACTGTCGCGACAGTTTTTCAAGAGTTTTGTAAGAATTTTTGTCAAAAGCCAGACAAATAAGTCACCTTCTGCATTTGAAAATATTCTTGTTAGGGACTTGAGATTTTTTTTTAAATATGCCTGACTTTATTATTTAAGCATTATTTCCTTTTTAAAAATAAAAATTACTCCTATCGTTAAAATTAAGTGAAAATAAAAACTGTTACGTATTTCGCGAACATATTAAATAGCTATTTGTGTATTAAGAGCGCAAAATGGGACATTGTCGATTGAGAGGTTGTTGCCGCGCGACGCAGGAGCGAGGCATTCTCTCGAAATCGACAATGTCCATTTGCGCTCGAAACACACACAAGATTTTTTCTACAGTCGCCACAATGGGGTCCTCCACCATAACAAAAATTTATTTATACTTATCGGTATTTTCCATTCTTCTTGAACTATTGCTTCAATCTAATCTAAGCATTTTATACTTTCGTTTTTGTAAATGAATGCCCTATTTTATTTTCAAAGCAGTGCGGCATTTTGTTTGGTTATGTAAGTGGGTAATGTGTAACTACAGTGTCATTAATTCCTGACTAAACGTTTCCATTAAGAATGTAGCCAAGTAACATTTCTCAACATTGTATAGTTAGAAATTTGAGGAGCGAGCGTTTTTCTACTTTGTCGCTCTAGAGCGGCAAAGTGACATTTTGCGTTGACAAAAGAGATCGCAAATGGCTACTTTGTATATAGACTGTAGAAAAATAAATAAATATATCATCACGGCTTATTACACATTCCTGGGTATGCCAATCTGCTTGTACACAGATATCGGTAATGATGAAATATTTGCACCGTGCATGGACGGGCAAGCATAAAAAGAGAGTGACTGCCGTCGAAATGAGGTATTTACGTGGAGTATGTGGATATGTAAGACAGGATCGCGTGAGGAATAATTTGGTGTATGAAGAATGTATGGTTAGGAAGAATGTTGTTAAGAGAGTAGGTATGAGCCAGTTGAGATGGTTTGGTCATGTAGAGAGAATGAAGAGTGAATGGCTTGTGAAGCGTATATATCTTGGTGAAATTGAGGGTGTTCGATTGCGTGGCCGTCCATTGTGTAAGTGGATGGATGTGATTGATAAGGTACTAAAAGAGAGAAAGTTTCCGAGTGGGAAGAGAAGAAGAGCGTGTATGAATGCAATTATGAATGTGGCCGAGGCGAAAGAAGTGTGCTTAGACAGGAATGTGTGGCGAAGGATGATTGTTTCGTAACTATTATTGTGGTCCGGTTACGGTATTTCGTTACCGAAAATCGGTCACTTTAATATGTTAAGAGTGAGGAATATATGTTGTACCTATGATGTTATTTTTATTCTTTCGGGTTGGTGCTAACCCACTAAGTGGGAAATGCGTGATTTTATGTATCTATGTATATATTTTATGGATAAATTTATAAAATTATCTGTAATTTAAATCCCAGAGCTTACGCTTTAAACAAACAAAATGCAGTTATTCAAATGTATGTAACTGACAGATAAATGTCACTATCAAAGAACTAATCATTTCAAAATAATATTAGTAATGTTTTAAAAAGAAAAAAGTAAATAGAACAATAGAACCGGAATTCAATACAGTTCCCAGCATAAGTAGGTATATATTTAGATTAATAAAAATTAACGATTCAAAAAAATGTTTAAGCTACTCCTCATTTTTGAATTAGTGAATTCTATACTATCGCGGTATTTAAAATTTAATATTTATTTTATTATAGCTCCGGTGGCTTAATGGTTAGAGCAACGCCTCATGTGATGAGTGCTCTCGGGGCTCTGGGTTCGAATCCAACATGGAGGTGTATGAATGTGAACTCACTCTGTAATTGGGATGTAATCCTGTTGAGGGGTTTAAAAATGGTAGTTACTTGGATTAGATTAGACTATATTTTAAGAAATAAAATGTCGAAATTAGAGTAAAATTCGCTAATACAAAAATAAGGATTAACTTAGGGCTGTAAATGGCGGGAGGTATTGTGTTGGCCACACCAGATTTTTACTTTACGATTTTCATATAAAACATTTATTATAAAATAAAATTTTACGCTAATTCCATCTTAGACTGCTTTCAATTAAATTCTAATGACCCTATAAAATAAAACACTTGGCAAACCGAACCAAAAACATAATAGTCGAGTAAAAATCTCAAAGGAACGTTCATTACGCACTAAATGCACAAATACCAGTCCTATCTATTAGGAGATAAAGGCTTAAGTAAATGCGAGCATATTAACGCTGCCATTAAAGTCCACCAACTTAATTATTATAATCAATCAACAATGCCTAGTATCGATAACGAGGACGAGGACTCTGCAAGCAATTATTATTTAAAATTAACTCTGTCATCAGATTACTCTAAACAGCATTTAGACGGTCTCTGATTAAAATTATACAAGCCTCATAAATTTTATCGATAAATGTGCTTTTTAATCTCACTAGACCAACATTGTGAAGCTTAAATCCTCTATTTTCATATCCCTGAGAATATTTGCATATTTCAGATTTTATAGAATTTTATTGACTTCGTAACAGCTTACTTTAATCTGATTAGAGGATACTAAGTTAATTCCTATAATGACAATGAATAGTAATTTTTCACACGTATTAAACTTATCAACTAATAAAATTTATGCCAGAAAATTTATTCTATCATATTGGTCTTTTATAGTTTTCTCCTTGAAGCATAATCTGCACTCTATACTATAATATATACTCGTATATGAGAAGTTCATTTTCAAAATGTAATAAGTTCATTTATAAAATTTTTGGTTAGGACTGAATAGGTAACTAATTCCGTTTGGGTTCTAGGCTACTCGCCCATCTTGAAATTCCAATTTTTTTTATTGCAATTAGTGTTTCTGACGAGACGAGAAATTTCTCGAATCTCGTCTCGTCTCGTCTCGAAATTTCTCTTCTCGCCGAGACGAGAAAGCTATTTGAACTCACGAGACGAGACGATACTTACATGTCGAGATTCTCGATTCTCGACGATTATTCCGAGATTTCTCGACAACTTTTTGTATTTTTAAAAGTACAGTTTTTTATATTTTCATTGGATCATTTTGTAAATTTGTATTAAAAAAAATCATATTTTTTAAATTAGTGTTACACCCAGTAATGGGTAAAAAGCGTGATCATATATTTATTTAATTTTAACACCTAAAATTTGACGAGACGTTAAAGAGAGTAATTTTAAACTTGATTTAAATAAATAAAAGCAGTTCGAATGTTTGACAGTAATGTCCCTTATTTTAAATGATATCTAACTTTGCTTTTCATTATTTTATTTAAGCAAAGCATATAATTTGCCTTTTGGTAGTGCAAATTGCCTGCCTGGTAGTATGAACACTACTGTCAGCAGTTGATTAGCATTGTTTTATCTCTCAACTCTCAATCGCTTATTAATTATTTTAAACAAAAATACTTCAAATAAAAGATGCATATAATTAAATTTTTCTACGACTGTTATTTGAAGTAAACTAATTCATAAACGCTTGACAGAGATAAAACAATGCTAATCAACTGCTCGCTAATCACCCTTACTTAATCAATGTTTATACTAATAATTAACATTATTTTTATATTATACATTTTATTATTCTAAAATAAGTTTTGTTAACTTTTTGTTTATTTGTAACTGTTCATGAATAAAAACATTATTTTATTATTATGTGCTGTATCAAATTACTCTGTCTCTAACTTTGTAATTTGTTGTATTAAGTATAAAATTGATACTGAAGAAAATAGTTGTCTCAATTTTTTTAATAACCCTGAATATTATTTATATATTTTCACGGTAAGTATATAATAATAAATTACGTATTGGATCTATTAAAAAAATCGAGAAATCTCGTCGAGATTCTCGGCCGAGACGAGACTCCATTGTTCGAGACGAGAAAAAATCGAGACGAGAGTTAATTTTTTGTCTTCTAGACGGGACGAGACGAGACAATGTAGTTTCTCGGCTCGATCGTCTCGTCAGAAACACTAATTGCAATGCCTTCTTTTAGCTAAAATATAACAAAGCAAAACAAAATTAGAGCGCGCAAGCAGGTATCTATTTTTATGGGAAAATTATGACTTCTTCGCTTGCAAATTTACTTTAATGTAACGGTAATCTAACGCACAGAACTCAGTTTGAGGAAATTCGATTACACAGGATGTTCGGATTTCAAAGGCCACTATTGGGATCTCGGAAACTATAAGAGATACGACTTTGGTTAGATATGGGACATATGGTGCGTCTGTTGGGGACCATCGTAGATGTGCTTTTGTTTTGACAAAAAAATCTCAAAGGTTGTTAGAAAATGGCGGAAAGTTAAATTTAGTCAATATTTTCATTTTTAAATTACTTAACTACCAGTAACCGAGAAAAATGTTACAAATAAAAAAGTTTGATATTTTTATTGTCTCTAGTAGCGTATGAAAATTTTTTCTATCGGTAAATTTTCGAGATATTTTTTAAAATGGAACCCATATTCGATTTTTTCTCGTTCGATTGATGTAAGGGTTTTTGTGTTTTAAATAATTTTACAGGAATTTAACCCTACCTGTTTTTCAGAGAAAATGCCATAATCACTGTAAATATTGCTTTCCGCGCCCGAATTTTTGTGGAATTTAGTATTTTTAATGGGTTTGTAATAATATATAGCCATTAACATAAAATTCTTGAGGGGTGGGTATTCTAGACTTTAGCCTTAATTCTTCTGATTTTGTTATATGTAACAATAGGGCTGTTGCAAGAATTTTTATATGCCTTCTAATTATTAAATTTAAAAAGATATCATTCTTTAAATTCTCAAATTTGAAATTATCACTAAATATTCATTAGATATTTTAAAATTAATTTTTGAAATTTGTATAATATTTAAAAAAAGTTATCTGATCTGAAATAGAATGTGACGTCAAAGTGCATACATCGCCTAGTTTTATTTATTTAAAAATGTATGTGATGGACAAACTATTTTCCAATTGGTTGTGAATGACGTAATGTAAGTGCTATGACGTCACAGAAGTGGGAGGTTGTTTTTTATGACTATTTTTGGCGCCAATCTTTTTATTTAATTATTTACGAAAATAACAAATTATTAAAATACAAATTATTACTAAGAAAAATATTGCATAAACTTTTATTTAAAATACTTTTTGAAAAATGTAAAACAGGCTCATTGTTCTATATATTTTTTGAGAGTTTTATTTGTTGCAATACGGTTTTTGTAAATAAATGTATCTTTTGTGGATATAGAAACAATAGTACGAAAATATTATACATCAAGGGGAGAGAACTGGACAAATGAAACAGGTGAAATATTTTTTGTTTCATGTAATCAGTCGTTTGCGATGGGGACTTATAAATTTGACGTCACCCGCCACACAATTTAGAAAAGGTCAACAAATTTTTAGAAAAGGCGAGGTGATATACCATGGCCGAGTCAATCACATGCTCTCCCCTTCAGCACTTCGCCTCGTTGATCCTGCAAATTGATTGTTATTTAGTCAGCAAACTTTGGTTATGTTATTTTGTGTAGTGCCTGTTATTAATTATCTCTTGTACTAAAGTGTAGTGATCCTTGAATTTGAAATATCACTAAAAAAACCAAGTTCACAAATAAAAGTCTTTAACACAAGATGATGTACCGGGGGCACGATTTGTGTTTAAAAACATTGAAAACCATTCAGTCTTACAGTTGAAAAGATGGTTAGAATGTCGGGGTTTGAAGAAAAGTGGAAATAAACATGAATTAATTGCAAGGTATGCACTGAGTAGATCATGTACTGAAATAATTATATAAAAATGTGTTCAGTGTGACATGTTTACGTTTCCTTTCAAAGCAGTTAACAGTGTTGTGATCACGTGCTGGATCACATGATAAATGTCAAACTGGAGTGCTAAATCTTGCTCACTACATAACTACTTATTAATTACTTTTTTACTCACTAGATGGCGTCCAAAAAGTTTGAATTGTATAAGTCCCCATTCACTAGACACTCCTGTGGAAGTTCATTTTTCGTTATTTACTAAGTATCATGTGATTTGAAAGTTCTATAGCTTGGCTACTGCCAAACCCAATTGGAACCTACTACACCTGTAAACGAGATTGTACACTTGCGAACACCGTATTGCTGCTACGGTCCGCAGTATTTACGACTACTGCAACAATATCACGTAGCGATAGTGCTCCATTCAAATGCATTTAATTTTTTGCCTTTTATTTGTTCTCACACGAGATCATAAAGAATGCTATTTGCGGTATTTATATATGGGTAATTATATACTTTCGATTTTAGTTAATAATCTCGGTATACTTCGTTGTTATTGCTGCCTTCCGACGTTTAATTAATGTAATGAAATTACGAGTCCCGTGTGATATGAGCTGATTCGTATCGTTGTTGCACGATATATGAACTGGATTAATTTTGATTTTTATGGTGTTCTTACTTCATGCATATGTACGTTGTATGTAGGATGCAACTAGCACGGATAACTTATTTTCCGATTATGTTGTATTGCATGTGAATTAATAAGTAAAGAATTGTTATAATTATAATGTTTTACAAATATAATTGCTTCAATATATGTACATAGAAAAGGTAAGCAATTCTAATTATATTGTAATGTATAACGTATACTGACCTCTGTTATTTATTTAATTCGTGCTTTGCAACTTAGTATTCCAAAAAACGCGAGAAATATAATACCTAGATACGAAATCGGTTAAATTAGACAAAAGTTGCGCCATTAGATCATTTTAATGGTGCATCGTTATTGGAGAAAAATGAATAGATCATTGGAAACAGGTGAAATTATAAATTTTGTGGTTTTTTTACCTCTCGCTAAGAGAGGTATTGTATTCATGCTAAAAATCGCATATCCAGATTTTAGTGAATAAGCACGTTTTAAGGTCCCTAGAATCCGATTATAACATTTTTACGATGATGTCCGTATGTGTGTGTGGATGTGTGGATGTTGGATTCACGATTTCTCAAATACTATAAGACTTAAGACATTTTTAACTACGGATTCCTCAATCTAACAATAATGGGAGAGTTGATTAAGTTTTGGTAACAATTGGACAACCGGAAGTAGTAGTTACAAGAAAAAAATCATCTACATATTATTTGTCGAAAATTTATGGAAATACTTATATTAAAGAACGTTAAATTCTTTATTCGATAATTATAAATTCATTATTATATCTTCTATAGATTTAGAAATAAAGAAATGCATATAAAATAATTTGATGTAAAAATTCTCAGATCAAACTACTTCAAGGCAAGAAATTCAAATGTTTGTAATTGACACATAAATGTCACTGTCAAAAATATTTGTATGCCACTGTCAAAAATATTTGTACATCATTATGAATATTATGAAAATAAATAAAAAGCCAACAACGCAAAAGAATATACGTAAAAAACAAGATAAAAGGAATTTGCGAAAAAATGACGAATATAAAGAAAAAGAAAAGTAGAAAAAAATGCAGGTTATTGAATATAAAGAAAATGTATGTATTGTAAATAATTTATATTAAAATATCCCATAGATTTTGCAAATATATGTGAGACATGAAATATGTATTTATATTTAAAAATATTTTTCGTTTTATGCGTACAACCAGGTAAAAAGCTATTCATCTTTAATTATCTTACGTCAAAAGTATGGATATAAACAAATGTGTGCGGAAATATGAACAAGAAGTTTGCGGAATCTGATAGTTTGCGCATGCTTTCAAATTGAAATTACATGCTGTGCTGAATGCGACAAATTCAAAATAAAGGCGTATTCAGACTCACGAAATCACCAGCTTGAAACTTTAAATTCAAGCCTTCGTGCAACGCTTTCGCGCAATAAATTCAAAGGCGTTCAGAGTACTGAAATCACATCTTCACATTTTTCGATATCGATTGTAGCGCGATCTATTGAGACTTTTTAGAATTCTGCATATAAACTGTCAAATGACGCTTGTCAGTATTTGTTGTGCGTGATTTTTCTTGAAACAGAAGGACCAAATTAGAATTGGATACAATTAATTTAATAAATAAGGAACAGGATGAATAAAATTAACATTTTATTGTACAAATATGTATGTTTA
Organism: Harpalus rubripes; assembly: GCA_963082715.1. Lineage (NCBI taxonomy): Eukaryota > Metazoa > Arthropoda > Insecta > Coleoptera > Carabidae > Harpalus > Harpalus rubripes. The sequence continues at coordinate 67,252,667 of OY720451.1, forward strand.
TATAAGTTTTTTTGTACAAATATGTATTAAATACGTTTTCGTTTTGTTTTTTAATATACATTCATTATGCATAATAAATAAATTTATGCAATATATTGCTGCCATGAAACTTGTCCAAGTTCACTATTTTTTTTCTACGTTTTAGATTTAACAAATGTTTGCTCCATATATATGAAGCACACAATATTCTTCGCTTCATTATAACCGCAACAAATTTATTATTTATTTTATTTCAAACTTTGAAAATAAGGTTATTTGCGGAACTGTCATCAAGACTACAACTGTGTTGTGATTGGTGCAATCAGTGACCAAAACGTTGCACAAGATTGAAATGTTTAGCGTTTGCATACTTTTCGTTTGAAACAGATTCGTTGCACGAAACCACTGCACACGCATTTCTATTGGCCTAACGACTACATAGGATTGAATTTCTAGTTTCAAGCTTGTGATTTCGGAAGTCTGAATGAACCTTAACAGTTAAAAAGTAGAAATTTTAATTGGAAATAGGAATTATTTGGTTCTGAATGCAGCTTCATTCTCCAAACTACTTACAATTGACACGTAACTTGCAAGAATAAAATGTATATAAACATAGACAATAAATTGCAAAGAATTGATTTCTAAAGGTTATTATTAATTTAGATATCTCAGGTTAACTTTTCTAACTACTGTGTAGTTAATAAAGTGATTTTATATTATGCAAAGCATTACCAATTAGCGCTACTGGAAGTAATCTGCAGATCATATATGTTTAAATTTGAAAGGTCTACAAAGTTCATAGAACGATCTACTGCATTATGAAACTAAATTAATTGCTACTGCTAGTACTCGTACGTGCAGATCTAACGAACAGTTATTCGATTTTAAATATTGAGTGCCTCGTGCCGTCATCCATATCCTTTTCATTAATTATTCCCATCCACTTGCATGTTTGATAGATTTAATTGTGTTACAGTAGATCATTTATCTTGCTCCAATATCCCGTAACCATACATTAAATTGTTTAACAATATACGAATAAAATTCGTATCCATAATAAATGAACTCGAGCTATCATTATACGTAATTGCGTATACGTATGCTAATTACTGTCTCTATATCTCCCCGTAGTAGTTCATCATTATAACAAAATTGTTTTAGAATAAGTCAATTTCAATTAAATTTTACCTGCCTTAATGTTGGCCCATTATTTTAATTGATAGGGTGGTTCAATTTTCTTTATTTCACGAAAATTGCTTTCAAATTTGGGAGAGAGTTTATCAGTGCTTTATCAGCGTTTAAAATAATTATTTTTAATAATTATAAGACACACCATGTGTGTTAAATGTCTTCATTTTAAATTTTAATCGATAACGTCTATTTAAATACTTGCGTAACACATTTTATAGAACACGGGTGTCCAACCTTTTGGATTTTTTTGACCGTCGCGCCCTAAATATCGCTACCTATAGAACTTTATATTTATTTATGATTATAATAAACAAAAATACGAACGTAACATTTTTAATGTGAACAGTAATATAGTTGGAAGAAGGAATCTATGAAACTCATTTTAGAATCGGCCAAGTGCCCGTGATAAAGTTTTATGGGACTTGTTGTAAGGATTACTAGAGCCAGGTAGAATTTCTATCCTGGACCGTATCGAAAATTTGCATTAAAGACATTTCCTAATTATATACTTTTAAATCTGTATATAATAATGTTTTAAATGTACTTCCCCTAACATCAATTTGTAAATAGCAAAGAGATGAAAATATAATATATCATCACGGCTTATTACCCATTGCTGGGTGTGCCAATCTGCTTTGTACACAAATTTCGGCAATGATGAAATATTTGCACCGTGCGGGCGCTTACCAGGCGCCACCTCACGGTCACTCATTGCTGGCTTGGAGAGTGCACCACAGGGGTCAATTTTGTGCCATTTAAAATTGGAAATATTTGGAGTCAATCGGGATCGAACCCGGTTCCCCAGATTCGCGACCTGACACTCAGGCACGCGGCCACGAGACCCCATATTATAAGATGTTTCCTAATTATGTACTTTTAAATTTGTATTCAAATAGCAATGCGTTTGAAGTATCCTTCATCTAACTGCAATTTGTAAATTGAGAAGAGATTAAAATATTATAGGGATTACAATAAATTCAAACGAAACTTTGAATACAAACAGTTATTGGCAATTTTCTTTAGAGGTACATGCAAAAACCTTTTTCAGTGTTGAAAGAGTCATCAAAACGAAACGTCGATTCTTTGCTTCTCTAGGGTTGAATAAAATTGTGAATATGTGGACTAGAATGATGGTGAATGCAACATTCCAGAAGAAATAGTTCAACAGACGTCAGCACATGTGTCTAATCAGCCGTCGACGTCGAAAATACTGACTGCACCGTACTGTACATGTACTCTGTACTAAATCTCTATTTTATTGCAATGTTGTTTTTTTGTTACATGTAAATATTTGTTTCTAAATCTGACTGCACCGCACTGTACATGTACTCTGTACTACACGTCTATTTTAGTGTAATGTGTTTTGTTTTTTTGTTATATGTAATTTTTTTAATCTGACTGCACGGTACTGTACATGTATACTCTGTACTACATCTCTAAAATTTTGTTTTATTGTCTTATTTATTATATTGTTTCAATCTCGGTTTCAATTTACAAAATTTATACAAAAACACACAATTTATTAGAGTTGCATGTACACAAAAAATGCTAAATCAGTCATCCTTGTTATAGAGGTTAGTTTTCGAAGGTAAACTGTTACAACTTAATATGAGAATGTCTACAAAAAAATTATATGTGACTTGGCATTTCACGCGGATGACACAAGTCTAAAAAAGTCAATGTCGTGTTGAAAGTAATTTAGCAGAAATAAGTAAATAACTACTTCTTGTCGTCTATCATGACTTAAGTTTCATCATTTCCTTTGTCATTATAAAACTTTTCATATTTTAATGTCAATGCTGTTAATTCTGTCGACACTAATAGTGATTTGGAAAGTGCCGTTTTGCCTACATTTTCAATTCCACATTGAACGCTAGTCCATCTACATAAGCGTCATTGTTTAAATTAATCTCCAGTTTGAAACATTTTTTTGCATAATTTGAGTTTATAAAACAATACTTTAATCATACCATTAATGTACAACAAAAATCGTATTTAATTTGTTTTACTTCCACAATATCCTGAAAATTACTTAAAAATTGTTAAAATTGAAGCGGTGAGATGTACAAGGAAAACGTTCCGTTAATGGTAGTTTTGGAGAAATAAATAAAAACTGATTAAAGAGTAAAGTAAGCACTTTACATGAAAACTTACAATTAACAATTTGTAAATCTACGTGAGTTAAACACATCTTTACATTGTTTTAGTAATTTAAAAGTACTGTAAGTATATATTTATTACTGAAACAAAGTTTGTGGGATCTTTTCCTTTTACATCTCAACTAGGATGATGACTCAAAGTAGTAAAAAATAAACACTTCTATTATATAATCTGTTTATTTTCTCTAAGCTACATTGTTAACAGTAAGGAAACTAAAAAGTTTTTTCTTTGATTACCTCAAATTTTAAAAAAATGTTCTAGTGTTGTATTCGCAAAGATCTCCTCAATTTAATAGCGCTAATAACTCAATTTTGAGATTCGTATATAAGTGTATTTGGTATTTTAGCCTTAAAATTACCTAAGGAATAGAACATTAAGCTATTGCAATCGATTCGCGGGACAGCCTATATAAATTTGGCAATTTGTCCTAAAACTTTTTGCTGTAAAATTAACAGATAGAGATATCGCTAATTGAAAATATTAACATTCTATTTCCTGTGTCCAGAAACAAGTGAATACCCGGTATATTTGGGCTTATTCTGTAACTCGTTGACTAGTTTTTACAAGTCGTTAAAAAATACTAATTCAGTATGTCGATAAATGACAAAAAACTAATTTGAATAACAATTTTAAGCAGTTGCTAACATACGCGCCGACTTTTGCATTCTTGTGTGGGGGCTAAAAGCGGTAACAGAAAATTTACCAAATAAAAACTTTATATCTTAAAATTGATACATAAATAAATAAAATTGTACAAAAGATGCGAATTTGTCGCATGACAAAATATCTAACTAATTTTAAAAAAAAATCTTAACCTTTTTTAAATTTTCCGCGAAACTCAACACGAGACAGAGAGAACATAAATTTCAATTGCATGTATATTTATTTCACAGAAAAATCTACCTTAATTTTCACTAAAATTTGATAATTTTATTATTAATTTCCGACATTGCTGCATTATAATCCGACAACGCTGGTGGCAGTACTATTTGCTAGTCTGCATGCGTTACTTACACAGTACTTTAGTTACAATACAATATGACACGATGAAAATAAATAATAGATGTATACCTAACATTGTTACTTTTTATAAGTAATTGATGTATTAAAAATATTTCAAAATGGGTGTACTTTAATTGGTATTAAAAATAATTTGTGTTGGGGCGGAACCCCTTCTGATTTTCCGTTTGGGGGCAGAGCCCCTGTTATGGTCCATTGTTGCTCGTTACTATAGAAACAGTAATAATATATATGTCAAGTGTGACACATGTAAGATATGTTTATAATAAAGAGTTAAGCGTGCATAATTCAATAGTTTTATTCAATTTCATACACAATAAAATTGGCACGAGGAAAATTGAACATTAACTATCAACGTATTTAATAACATCGAAAAATAAAATGGATAACGAACAATTTCAACAATTTTTGACAACTCTCGTCGCTGGTATGCAGCAATCAAATCTACAACTTATCGAACAAATTAAGAAACAGAATGAAGAAAAAGAAAAGCATAAAGATCAGAATTCGGCTAAATTGCAGTTTATCCAGAATTCAAGAATGGTAATATATACTTGGTAAACCATTAAAAACACTAAATACCGCTAAAAATTGGGTGCGGAAAGCTATATTTATAGAGATGGTGGGCCGAGCGATGTTAGGTGCGCGTTAGGCATTGTTTTTGTCAGGATTTTTTTAAAAATACGTGTGTCAGGTATTGTTTTTGCCAGGATTTATAAAAAAATTCTTAAAACATTAGTGTGCGTAAGGTATTGTTTTTGTCGGGATTTTTTAAAAAAAATATTTTTCCAAAAATATATATAAATACCTGTTTCCGCGCTCCAATTTTATGTTTCCTTATTATATTTTAGCTAAAATAAGACATTACAACAAAAAAAAATTCAATTTCTACTATTCTGGATAAACTGCAATCCAGCCCAGAATTCTTACCAAGTCCCATTATTACTACCAAATTTCTAAAATTTTAATTCAAGTAAGGAGTCATTCAAACAATATAGAAATCGTTACGAAAATTACTTACAAATGAAAAACTTATTCAACGATAAGGAAAAATCTAAACAACTTTTCATTAATTCAATTGGAGCTGATGGATACAAAATTTTATGTTCAGTGGCTGCTTCGGACGAACCTTCAAAAGTAGATTATTCAAATTGTTGTTCGTTACTATAGAAACAGTAATAATATATATGTCAAGTGTGACATGTAAGATATGTTTATAATAGTTAAGCGTGCATAATTCAATAGTTTTATTCAATTTCGTACACAATAGTCCCCTCAGATATTTCCGTGTGGGGGCTCGAGCCCTGAAGCCCCCACGTAAACGGCGCCTATGGTTGCTAAAAATTAACCGAATATTATGGAACGACTATGCAACAAAACTGCAGTTTTTTGTGTTACTTAAAATTATTCAGAAAATGAAACACATAAATATTATCGATTATTACATTTCTAAATTTGAACTATACTTAAACACAATTAATACATTATAATAATTTATAAATTTATACCTACTAAATATTATAAGTGCCATGCATTCAAGTGTGTATTGTATTTAAAAGAAATGTCCATAAAATTCCACGGTTTAAGTATGAGATTTGAGATGATCTTAGATAGAGTTGCTTGGTTAAAAATCATAATACTACCGTCTTGGTTTATTATTTTATTTACCTCGCTAGTCCGTGCTTGGGATATGCATGAGAGAGCTCCAATAATTTTTACGAGTGGCGATCAAGATAATATTTGTTTTATATAGGAATCTATTGAAGAGAAAATAGAGATTCCGTGTAAAGATAAACCAACGATAAAGACAAGATTGTCGTTTGAATGAAATATTCCAGCTACTCCAGTAAACTCAAGATTATAGTATAAATATCTTTAGGTATATAAATAAATATCTAAAGCATCATAAAACTCAACGACCGTTTGCCCCCAGAGTCAAAATTACACCGATCCCATAAAGTGTGTGCTAGTGGCGCCCGCAGGCCAGCGGTGGTAAACCAAACTAACCAAACAACAGCGAACTACGCGCCGACAGATCATTCTTTAGTCTGTCAGCACCAAGGCCGTTAGTTGCGAATTGTGACGGTGGTAACGTCTTGTTAACGCGCGAGTTACAAGTCATGTTTGTCACGGTGCAGGGTGGGGGACAGGTGTTGCCATCTGCGCGCAAGAAGGGAGAGGGGCTGGAGAGGTTAGGTTTTCAACGCCCGCAGGATTGATGAGGGAAACTTGTGATTTATTTGTTGTTTAGAGAAACTGGTAAACGAAAACGAAACCAATTTGTGATTTTTTGGTCTTACAAAATTGTAAGATATCAGCAATAAGTTCATAAAAACTGAATATTTCTTATAAGAGGGTGGTTTGAAAACGCAATAATATCCTTATAGTTTTACTTATACAATTTTTTTAACGCCTCTACAGTTTGTTGCTCCGTTCCGAATAAAATTATTGGTCTAACTCTTCGTTTGCGCAGTCACCTCCTCGTTTGAATATTTTTTTTCCTGTCAGTCATTTGTTCATATTCCAGAACAAGTAATAGTAACTCCATCAATTTTTCGGCTAAAACACCAGAGAGAGATAAAGATTTTTTTTGTTTACTATTCGTGGCCGTTTTTCTTCCAAATGCAGCTCGTGGGTTAAAAATTTGTTCGGTCAAATTTGGTCTAATTATTGTCCTTGATTTGGATCAATGTAATTAGTAATATAACGCCCTCCTTTTTTATTTCCAAACGTTTTTCATAAATTAAAGCATTATTTTTTAGTTCTTTAATTTCTTGAACTGTCATCATAAAATATACAACCGATCTTACGCTGTCACTATTTGATTGATGCCTTAGTCAATGACCGTGTGTAAGCGAAAAGGGTGGTGGTTTGTCTTGGTCTAACGCAAGTAAAATTGAAATTCGTTTGTGTCTATCTCAAGCATGGGCTTGTATATGCAGCGTATAACAGAACGTGGTCACAATTTTGATGTGACCCAAGAAGCGCGCGCCCTCGTGCCATTCGTTGTCTAGCTTTCAACACACAGTGGTGTCGTGTGCAAGCGACGCTAACCACAGTTTCGCTTTTTCTTTTCTTTGATAAATTTTGGAGATAATTGACCAAATGAGCTAATGGACGAACCGTCACTGCTGATAATAATGAATAGGATGCACTTGTAGTAGTATCATCCTTTTCCAAATAATCGATAAGGATTATTCCTTACGAATCTTAAAATATTATCGACTTCGCCTTCTTTGGTAAACCCATTGTTGTACTTTGGACTGTTCTTTAACTCGAAAAAATAGTAATAAAATAAACAATATGTTAGCATCGTTTAAAGAGCACCCTAAAGAAGTGCACGTCCAAATCCAGTATTATATATTACTTGAAAGTTATTTGCAAAAATAATAAAACTGCAAAATTTCGTCTTTCTTCTAGTTCTAGTAGCTGGATAATCCTGTTCATCCTTTTTATGAATAATCACCACAATTTTACAACTTGACACCAAAAAAATACAATCGTTCGTCTTTTGTTTCATGACACGATAGATCTTACAACAAAGAAAAAATCTGGTGTGGTAAACACAATACCTCCCACCATTTATAGCCCGAGTCATAAAAAAGATTAAGCTAATCCTTATTTTTGGATTAGCCAATTTTACCCTAATTTTGGCAGTTTATTTCTTAAAATATAGTCTAATCTAATCCAAGTAACTACCTTTTTTCATAATAAAATGAAGATTAAATTTGGAATACCGGGATAGAATAGAATTCACTAATCCAAAAATGAGGATTAGGTTAAACTTTTTTATGAATCGTTAATTTTTAATTATCTAAATATATACCTACATATTTACTTATGCTGGAAACTGGATTATGTTTTATTCCATATAACTATGGTTCTATTTACTATTTTCTTTTAAAACGTTACTATTATTAATTTGAAATGATTAGTTCTTTGACAGTGACATTTATCTGTCAGTTACATATATTTGTGATATGAACTGTGTAATCAAGGAGTTTGTTTAAAGCGTAGGCTTCGGAATTTAAATTATAGATAATTTTATACATTTATCCATAAAAAATGTAGAAAAAGTATTAATGCAAATCTGTAATTTAATAATCTTTAATTTTTATAATAAGATTAATCTCGATAAAATAACATTTAAAGGCATTTTTCGAAGAAAAACTATTTTAAGCTTCAAGTAAAGCTATGTCCGGTTATCCGATTAATTCCAAAATCTAATGGACTCTTTCCATTACAGAAAAAGTTCGAAATACAAGTTTTCAAATTTTTTTGAATGATAGTATTTGAGTTAGAGTGGAGGATCCACACATACACACACACACATACGCATATATACACATAGACACAGACATCATCGTGAAAATGTTAAAATTGGATTCTAGAGACCTTAATACGTAGCGTAGGGTAGCGGGAGGTAAAAATACAATTGCTTGTCTTGTTTCATGGCTAAATCACCCTCGTAGCATCCCACACAAGTTGATGAAACTCTTGGTATAATATATTTATTTTATTCCATTTATATCTATGAATAAACTATTTTAAAAATATTGTTATATCTGTTAATGGATCAGGACTTCTGCAGCCTTCTCCCAGCATAAACAGCAGTAGTTATTAAACTAAATCCTTCTGGTGGAGTGAGAAAACTAGCAAGAGCAACCCACCTACCATACCAACTGCTCAGTATGTATGCGTATTCAATGATCTCCATTTAAATTCATGCGCACGGCAATCCGTTCATTATAGCTACCTGTCACACGTTCAGCCGATCACAGATATTCAAATTTGCAATTAATTGGTTACGGCTCTGATACATAACGTATCACATCATGCAGTAGTAAAAATCCCATTGATGAATTACACTACAGAATGCATTGCAGGGCCGGCTTATGATGTTAGATATGCTGTTGTTGGTATACAATATGTCTTCACGGCTATTGACAAGCGTTCAATAGGTATTATGGGCATTATTGAACGATATAACAATTCATTACATGAATTTGTTGTTGTTGACATTGTACACATATTGTGAGGTTATATGCAAAATTAAAAACTAGATTGTTGGGTGCAGAATACAAAAAAATATAGTAAATTTAAATTGCTATATAAGAAATTGATAAATGACAAATTGGAAATTGATTAATGAAAGGTGAAATAATTCAATTCGGTATATATTTCAGTATAAAAGAATAATGGATTTTTGTTAAGCTGAAATGTGGAAGATTTTTTTTATTGTTTCCTTTTCGTCTGGTATGTGGATTATTTTCTAAACATAATTTACCATAACATAACGTAACGTACAAAATTTACGTCCATAAAACTGTCACTAAATCTGTGATTTAAAGTTAGTAACAGCACTGAAGGTACATTCACAAGTAAAAATTAGGTTTAGATTCATGATTTATACTTTAGATTTAAAGACTTTGCCCGCATATTATGTAATGACTCCATTCGCACTTAAGAATTTAGTATCTCTAAATCCAAATCATAAAGCTAAACATTACAAGGTCCAAACTTTAGGTTTATGATTTAGTTTGACTTCACAAACTTCACCAATGAGAACGAGTCTAAAACGATATATATATATATATATATATATATATATATATATATATATATATATATATACACCCATCTTTATTTATTATCCACTTGGGGGATTCGGCATCTTTAAACAAATGCGAGAAGAGCATGGCGACTGTCATAACTTAATTGCTGAAATATAACCAATAATGCCAAGCGAATGACAGTTTCACGGTGCACAGGTGTCTTGTTGAGTACTGCTCTACCGATATTTTAACCTTGTTTTTGAAGCATTTACACAGATGTCTGTACATATCAAAACTAATTTTCAGGTAATTTAAACTTACGTTTATGAATGACGTACTTAAACCTAAACAAGAACCATAAACCTAATTTTCATTTGTGAATGCACCTTTAAGATGTCACTAATTCTGTTATTTAAGGTTAGTAACAGCACTAAAGGTACATTCACAAATGAAAATTAGGTTTAGATTTATGCTTTATACTTTAGATTTAAAGTCTTTGCCCGCATATTATGTAATGACTCCATTCGCACTTCAGAATTTAATGTCTCTAAATCCAAATCATAAAGCTAAACATTTCAAGGTCCAAGCTTTAGGTTTATGATTTAGTTTGACGTCATAAACTTCACCAATGAGAACGAGTCTGAAACGATATAGATATATACATCCATTTTCATTTAGTATGCACTTGGTGGATTCGGTTTTTTATACAAATGCGAGAAAAACATGGAGATTGTCAAAACTTATCCCTGAAATATAACCAATAATGCCAAGCGAATGACAGTTTCACGGCGCACCGATATTTTAATCTTGTTTTTGATGCATATACATAGATGTCTGTACATACTAAAACGAAATTATAATTAATTTAAACTTACATTTATGAATGACATACTTAAACCTAAACATAAACCATAAACCTAATTCGTATAGGATACTTTATAGTTTATAATAATTTACCGTGGATTTTTTCTATTTGTTTTTAGGTTCTTTATTTAAATTCTAATTTTGGTTGTAATATTGGAACATTTTGTATATTCAAGCGCATTTCAGAAATTGGCGTTGGTTGTTTTTGCATTAAGCCAAAAAATTACAGAATTCATAGATGAACATATGATGTTTAAATCATTTAAATAGGACTTAAGGATCAAGAAAATTATAATTAACGAAGAAAGATTTTGAGTCCTTGTACAATTTTCATACGCGAGTTCACTCATCTAATCTATTTTTTAATCTATTTTTTAATTCTAAAGCGTTTTTACTTTTATATTTTGTAAAATTAAAAAAAATATTATGTGCGAATTAGGCCTCGACATACGTGCCCAAAACGTGCTTCATAGAAAGAGACAAGCAAAACACATTCACCTGTTTATATTTACATTTGACACTTGACAATTTAATATCTGTATTTATCGTACTTTCTAGCTTTGACAATTACATATTTAAAATAAAATAATTTGCTTATGAGATTTGACATTGTTTTCATTCTAAACTAGCGCTCGTAGCGGATAACTACGGCGAACCAGAGATACATTATCATATTGCGGGCGATTTTTCGAACGATAAATTGTTTGTACAACAAAAAAACGCTATATTTTATTCTTTTTATTGTATTAATAGTAATATTGCAGTAATGTGGAAAAAATATTACATTTCAACATGACTAAACTCCCCTATTGTTGTGAATTTGCGCCTTCACTTAAACGTTGATCATAAATAACTATTTTAAACACTTGATGTTTTCAATACAAATTATGCTAAAATATTTTTCCTTTTAATCATATTTAGGTACTATAAAAATCGGTGGTGACTCAAGTTTATAATTATTGTTGATGTTCATGAGTTCATGGCACTCATCCTTAATACGCAAAGCAGACGAAACCATTGCATTTATAACACTTTTAAATAAATTATTTTAATTGATTTCGTTATACTTTGTAATACTTTTTATGCTATAATCGTTTGTAATATCTACTTGTATTGCTTTATTATTCACTTTCATGTTATGATAAATAATTTCACTGTAATAAACTATTCATATCATATCATAATGTGAGCCTGGAAGACAGTGAGACACTAGCTATACATCGATGCAATTGAGAAGGAGAAGAAGGCTTAAGAGATAGTGAGTGTCATTTGGAGTGACAAACTAGGTGGAGTGCCACTCCCTCCATCGCGTTATAATAAATACAGACCTTATCTGTCACCACTGAAAGTTTATACACCCACGCCTGTATTTATTAAATTCGTTAGAATATAAAATTAGTTGGTAACATGTTATTTCACTTGTTTTTTCTCCGAACCCACGCTCTCAATAATTTATTCAAGCGAACAATTTGTGTCCAATTATAGATAACGTTTCAACACTTTGTCATTTTATTGAATATCACTCAAATTGCTCTGGGATATATAACATTACATATACAGTATACAGTATCTATATTTTGTTTGAACATAGTTGATGAATAAAGACAAAAATGGGACTAGATTTTATATACTTATGTACTGAAGATAAAGAGGATACAAGTATCAAAATATTTCCATTCATTCGTGGACGTACTGTCCTGATTTCTAACTTATTGGCCAGAATGCTATGAACCCATTCATGGAAGATGTCTATGTCTACAACCTATGCCATTTTGTCTCGAACCTTGATTCGCCAATGTATTATCATGTCCATTGAATCAAATTGACTTTCAGTTTCACAAAAAAAAAAAGTTAATGGTTTCGGCCAATGGTGCCACTAAAGGTACATTCACAAATGAAAATTAGGTTTACATTTATGGTTTATACTTTAGATTTAAAGACTTAGTCCGCATATTATGTAATGACTCCATTCATACTTCAGAATTTAGTGTCTCTAAATCCAAATCATAAAGCTAAACATTGCAAGGTCCAAACTTTAGGTTTATGATTTAGTTTGACGTCACAAACTTCACCAATGAGAACGAGTCTGAAACGATATAGATATATACATCCATTTTTATTTATTCACTTGGTGGATTCGGCTTTTTAAACAAATGCGAGAAGAACAGGAGATTGTCAAAACTTAATTGCTGAAATATAACCAATAATGCCAAGCGAAGGACAGTTTCACGGCGTACGGGTATCTGTTAAGTACTGCTCTACCGATATTTTAATCATATGTTTGAAGCATATACATACATGTCTGTACAAACCAAAACTAAATTACAATTAATTTAAACTTACATTTATGAATGACATACTTAAACCTAAACAAAAACCATAAACCTAATTTTCATTTGTGAACGTACCTTTAATATGAGAAATATTCGTTTTCCGGGAATGGACTGTGTCATATTTTGAGTCAGAGCTCAACGTTTCGCCCGCAGTCATATGGGGCATCTTCAGGAGGGGGATAGTACTGTCTTAAACACGGTTACCCGACGTGTCAACCACGCTAGAGGCCGAGTTAAAGCAACAAGGAGGGAGACTCAGTTTACAAGGTTACCCGACGTGTAAACCACGCTAGAGGCCAAATAAACCAATCTTTAATCTCTTCGACATTTTATTGTTTTACTATTGGGATAAATATTGTGTTGTTTCATTTCTTGTTTACTTGTCAGTTAATGGTTTCGGCCAATGGTGCGTTTTCGCACCAGTTCATATTTCTTTTGTTTATAATAATAAAAACATTTTTACCTCTTGCTAAGAGAGGTATTGGATTCATGCTAAAAATCGCATATCCAGATTTTAGTGAATAAGCACGTTTTAAGGTCCCTAGAATCCGATTATAACATTTTTACGATGATGTCCGTATGTGTGTGTGTGTGTGTGTGTGTGTGTGTGTGTGTGTGTGTGTGTGGATGTGTGGATGTTGGATTCACGATTTCTCAAATACTATAAGACTTAAGACATTTTTAACTACGGATTCCTCAATCTAACAATAATGGAAGAGTTGATTAAGTTTTGGTAACAATTGGGCAACCGGAAGTAGTAGTTACAAGAAAAAAATCATCTAAATATTATTTATCGAAAATTTATTCGATAAATATAAATTCATTATTATATCTTCTATAGATTTAGAGATAAAGAAATGCATATAAAATAATGTGATGTAAAAAATATCAGATCAAACTACTACAAGAAATTCAAATGTTTGTAATTGATACATGAATGTCACTGTCAAAAATATTTGTATGCCACTGTTAAAAATATTTGTACATTATTATGAAGATTATGAAAATAAGAAAAGTCAACAACGCAAAAGAATATCGCAAAAAAGAATATAAAAGGAATTTGCGAAAAAATGACGAATATAAAGAAAAAGAAAAGGAAAGTACAAAAAGAAAATTTCAGGATACTGAATATAAAGAAAATGTATGTATTGTAGATAATTTATATTAAAATATCCCATAGATTTTGCAAATATATGTGAGAAATATTTTGTAGTGAGACATGAATTATGTATTTGTATTTAAAAATATTTTTCGTTTTATGCGTACAACCAGGTAAAATATCTGGCGAGAGGGTTTGTGCTGGCCACATCAGATTTTTATTACTAATATTGTTAAATTGATTTATTTTGAATAAAATATAATTTTCGAAAAGAAAATCATGTTATTTTATTACATGGCCGAAAATGGGTTAAATTGCTTCAGTGTTAAGTCTTTTTTGTGCAGGTGTTTGATCACTGCATGGTTTTTATTTTTTTATATTTTAAAAAAGTTAGTTTTGATCATATTTGAATTTTACTGATGACGGGCTTCAAGGAGTCTTTCGACAACGTGTAATTTTAGACTAAAATTAGTACGTAGAATATTTAATAGAAATATAGTCAAACACATTTGTTTTTGGAGGGAGGATTAATTAATGTATTGATTGATGTGTTCCCAATTTAATTTGTTTAAATAATTTAAATATGTGACGCTAGTTGGGAGGCATAAAGCGAAATGATTAATTTATTCTTAACCAAATGTGTTGATTGATTTACCTGTCAGCTTGTTTGACAGCTAGTTGTTTGTTCTAGCATGAAAATCAACTGATTACAATCAGAATTTTAAAATAATTGCCTGTTAATTACATATTTTGTACAAATTTGAAACGTTTAACAGTTATTTATTTGTATTTTATTAGTCGTAAAAGTTTTATTTGATAACTTGTTATTCCTTTTATGAAAAAGTAGTTCAAATAGCATACATTTAACGCCTTGCACACTTATAATATTTCTTTTTAAAGAGAAACACATGATGTTGCACTTTTTAGTCTGTCAAAATTTCGATCTACTTTTTTAAGTTCCACTTAATAAAGAATCACAATATTGTGAACGAACTTAAGTTAAAAATAGTCCTAAAATAATACTACATCTGGTAATTCTTCTAACGCCGTTCAATGAAACACTTTTCTTGTTATTCATCGCTAGACTTCTCTCAAAATATTAATTTTTACAAAAATTGATAAGATTTTATTCTCTTGCTCTTTGTTATTTGTATTTATTTTCTTTGATCAAATAATTCAATTGAGAGTTTTTAAGGAACAATACATTTTAGGGTCCCTAGAATACGATCTATAGTTTAGTTGGACATACAGGATGGTTACTCGAACACCCGAATACAGGGATTTAACATATAAACTCATTTTCGTAATTTCCTGCTCCTCTAATTATTTTAGACAAAAAAGCTTCAAATAAAAGTTGTAAAGCATAAAATGGGGATATAAATTCGCAAATAGATCCCGCACTTGTCTTATACTATTACCACTGTAAAACATTGGCGCCGACTTGAGCACCCGACAAGAGATAGAGAACGATATATACGAATATACCTATTAAACTATATCTATATAGCGCTAAAAGGCACACAGGAAATGTCGAGAACATTATATATTTGCGTGGACAGGACCATTTGCCCGAGTGCTAGAAAAGAATGGTTCACGACATCTACTGTATATTTTAGCAAGCCACATTAGATGTTTGGGATGTAATCTGTAATCGCTATGTTAATTTTAACATCCTGTTTAAATTTTTCAATACTAATAATAGTAGGTAGACAGTGAATAAAAAATTTAAATGAGAATATAATTCATGAGTCACGTGACATGTTTTCCGCCAATCAACATTCAGAATCTCCCTAGTTACATTTCTATCACAGCGATGATAAAAAACAAAAAAATTATCACCTTATTTATATTTGTTACTAAGGGATTTGTTTTCTTTTTCTATATTTGACATTGACAGTTAATTTTGAGTATAAAAATGTGCGATAATCGTTGGGTTGATATCAACATTGATGCAAATAATAAGATAACTGCCAAATTAACCATGTTGTATTACAATATATTAAAAGTTAGGTTAGCAGCACGCATAATGTGTCACAAAAATTCATTATATTCTCTCATTAAATATAAGCTCGTGATATGATTAATAATCGAAGATATTGCTCGTGAAACCGAAGCAGTACATTTCACTCAAGAATATCATCGATGATAATCATATCACTTGTTATATTACGTATGATAATACATTTGTTTCTACTGGCTACAAATTTTAACAGGCTGTAAAAATGAACATGGTAGGTACGATACAGAATACATATGTGTATATTGCATTAGAAAATCGAATATAAACATAGCCTTTTCAACATGTTTATTGTAATGTAACGTAATAGTCGCACATTGTGTCGTGCTTAGACAGTTTATCTAGATAAGTCAACAATCAGTTAAATTTATTCTCTTTTCTAAAATGTTGTGAGATCTGGCAATTTATTTTTGTATATGAAAGGGGAAAAATATGCAGCTTAAAAATATACAACTTTCAATTATTACAAGGCATTTGATCTTGAATGGAAAAAAATTTCGCCTGCGGCGTCTTTTTTCCTGGATACCTTACATCACCAAAGTTTTGGTGCACGAGCCGCCATTGTATACCTGGAATACTACTTTTCAGGTTTCGAGCACCCGACAGAAATATAAAAAGTCGGCGTCACTGCTGTAAAATAACTTAATTTTTTCACTTTTTATATAAATGTCGGTCATATTTTCAGTTCCACAGTAATTACAAGCAATAATAAAAATAAACTAATGCAGCGTAACTTGACAGATAAACTGTTAATATTTGTTAATTTTTGTTTCAATTCCATGGCTGTCGCTTTGGGGTGATTTACGTCATTTTCATACCTAATTTCTATGGTTACAAGATACGCAAAATTAATTTTGTTTGTTGATTCAGATTCAGAATTTTATGCTCTACAACTTGAAGCTTTTTTTTACCTAAAATAATTAGTGGTGCAGGAAATTACTAAAATATTATTTTACATGTTAAATCCCTGTGTTTGGGTGTTCGAGTCACCGTCCTGTATAGCCGAAACATAAAATTGTTAACATGTTTGAGGATTAAAATATTCAAAATTCATTAAGAAACTGTTAAAATACTTACACTGATTTTTAAGTACAAATCTGCTGGTGTACCCCAATATTTGGACAGTGACAGTACTGTATGTAGAATTTTTTTTTGTAGTGATCGTTTTATCTGACATAATATGATCAAAGGTACAAGGAACTGAGTAGATTTTTTTCTAACTAATAATAAAGCTTTGAAACCCTAGTTCGATTGACAGCAACTGGTCTAGTGGGCCATGAATGACAAATACCATGTGGCATGAGTTATTTGTGGATTGCCTTTGGCAAAGCATAACAAAAAATATACGCCTGCTTTTTTTTGTTTTGTTTCAAAATATATGGTTCATTAAAATGATTAAAATTATTCTTAATTACTAAATTAATTAGATTAATGTCTGGTTACTGAAAATTTAACATTTTCTTTAGTGAATTTTAGTGAAGTAATCGATCAAATAGAGTACAACTAGCCTTAAATATAGTAAAAGGGAAATAAATCATGTTTTTTATAAATAAATTTAAATAACTTTGTTATTTGTAAGTAGTGAGTATATTAAATTTGTCACGTAGGAGTCAAGACTATTAAATGTAGAATAAAAAACTTGTATGTTATTTAAAATGCATTTTTATCAACGTTATAAATTGAAATGTCATGTTTTATTGTTAATTACATATTATTCGTTCTTCTACTTTAATAGTTAGTTAGTTGGCTGGCGATTTCCATTATTATTGCTCTTAGTTATAAGAAGTCAAAGTTTAATAAATACCAGCCGATTTTCAAATTTATCTACTCCTTAAAGAAATTGTTAAAAGTTTGTTACACGGGATGTAAATAAGTTATCCCGTATAACAAATTCTACGTTTGTTTCTGTGGGAACGAATGCCTGTACCTGCGACATATATGTTCAAATGATAATTGACCATTATACATTTATGCTAAATTCTGTTACATTGCATATCTTATCTTCTAACATAATAATAAAATTGTTTATGTTTGAATGTTATTGCGCGACATGAAGATATAAATTATAGCTCAGCTTTCCCTCTAAGTGTAATACAAGAACCTATAACAATCCTCCCACAACTCGAACATAACACATCGTGTCATGTGTCGTTGTGGTCACGTTGTCATGGGCGTAGGTGTGGGAACTATATTTTACGGCCCCTCCACACACAAATAAATTATATCGTAAGACTTGATCAATTTGTTTTGTAAAACTGTCGATGTTTGCTTATTTTCGTTTTACTCTTTTTTCAGTTTGCGGCTTTGAATCCCTTAAAATTATTATATTAATATTGGTTAGTAAATAATTACTTTTTAAAACAAATTTGTGGGAAAATTTCTCGACTGTAATATAGATTAAGTTTCTCGTTTTACTCTTTTTTTCAGTTTGCGACTTTGAATGCCTTAAAATTATTATATTAATATTGGTGAGTAAATAATTTCTTTTTAAAATAAATTTGTGGGAAGATTTCTCCACTGTAATATAGATTAGGTGTTACAATTACTCGAAATTTCAGTTATACACCATTTATTCATGCCAAACCAATATTTCTGTATACACTTATATCTTCATCAGGGCCTACAAGTGTTCAGAACAATTTAGTACAGATAATATTAACATTAACATGAACACTATCACTTTCAAATATAAATTCATGTACCGGACCTTTGAATTGGTTTTTCTTGGGGGATTTCATTAATACTGTCTTTTAATGCTCGTCAATAATCATTATGTATTATTGCTTCATGAATTTAAATAAAATGTAAAATATCTGGTGTGGCCAACACCATACCTCCCGCCATTACCGCCCGAGTCACAAAAAACATTAAGATAATCTTTATTTTTGGAATAGCGAATTTTAATCTAATTTTGGCAGTTTATTTCTTAAAATATAGTCTAATCTGATCCAAGTAACTACCTTTTTTGATAATAAAATGAAGATTAAATTTTAAATACCGTGATAAAATATAATTCACTAATCCAAATATGAGAATTAGCTTTTTTGCGATTTGCACCAAAATCTAATGGGCTCTTTCCATTATAGAAAAAGTTCGAAAGAAAAGGTTTCAAAATTTTTTGAATGATAGTATTTGAGCTAGAGTGGAGGATCCACACATCCATACACACACACACACACACACACACACATACACACATACACACACATACACACACATACACACACATACACACACATACACACACATACACACACATACACACACATACACACATACACAAATACGCACATACACACATACACACATTCACACATACACACATACACTTACACACATACACACACACACACACACACACATACACACATACACACATACACAAATACACACATACACACATACACACATACACATACACATACACATACACACATTCACACACATACACATACACACATACACACATACACACATATACACACACACACACACACACACACACACACACACACACACACACACATTATCGTGAAAATGTTAAAAATGGTTTCTAGGGACCTTAAAACGTGGTCATTTACCAAAATCTCGATATGCGATTTTTAGCACGATCCCTATATCTCCCTTACTGAGTGTAGCGGAAAGTAAGAATTTAAATAAATTTAATTTGGTCTGAAATTTGCCTTTTCCTTTTTGAATTTTTCCACTGCACTAAAGTATACATTTTTTAAGGCCTGTATATCAGTTCTTATATTGATGTTCTGATTGAACATTCCAATAGGTGATTTGCACATTATTTGTTTAATTATTTCGCGTCAACTTCAAACCATAGTGAGTGTGCTCTGACAAAACTCTAAAATCTAATTCCTAAATAATGACGACATTTAAGGCATATAAATTTAGGATTTAGATATTAGGATGAAAAAAGTACAACATCGGACACAGCCTAAAACACAGTGGATGTGTAAAATTTCAAGATTCTACATTTACCGAAACGTCGGATTTGTAAAATAAATGCTGTGTAAGTGAGATTTCGAATAATTGTTAACACCAATTCTTGTTAATTTGTTATCAAACCTTGTGAGAAGAATATTCAAATATATTGGTGCCTCAATAAATAACCAATTAGAATAGATAATTCTATAATATCGAAATGGATGTACAGAAATGTAAATTATTAAGGAATTTTTGCAGAGATTACAGCAATACTAAACAATATTTACGAAAAAATAAATATTTGAAATAGTGCGGTAATGGTTTATAAATCAAAAGAATGGCGGACAATTTCTCGATAAGTGCACAGTAATTTCGTGTAGCCACTTATTGAACGCAGCAATTAAATACAACAATTCCGCAGATAATAAAGGTATTTACAGTGCAATAAACACAATAATCATTGAGAAAAGCTAAGCCTGCAATCTTGAACAATCCAAAGTCGAGTGGTGTGTCCCACTTGCTACTGGCCATATGTTAAAACACAATCACACGGCAATGCGCGTACCCGTATCTACTCTTGCAATGCAATTCAAATAAAGTAAATAATTGAGCACACAAGTATCCATGTATGTTCAAAAGCAATAGCAATATGCGCAATGTCCCACATCGGGCAGTGTATACAAATCAGACTAAAGCGTGGGATGAACGCAGAATTCGTATTCTAGCCCTGGTTTCGTAACCCATACATGAGCATTCGCATTTGCTGCGATATTGCTGTTACACGGTTTATGGGACTGTCACAAGCGTACTCAGCAAGATACTTGCTGTAATTTGTTCAATCCCGTACCAATAACAGTTGGAAATTGTTACATAAATATAGATACAACCTACATGATTCTTCCTTCCAAATTGGGTTTTGAATGGACTCTAATTTTCAGTCTAGAATTTTTGTTAACACTAAAGGTGCATTCACAAATGAAAATTAGGTTTAGATTTATGGTTTATACTTTAGATTTAAAGACTTTGGCCGCATATTATGTAATGACTCCATTCACGCATCAGAATTTAGGGTCTCTAAATCCAAATCATAAAGCTAAACATTGGAAGGTCCAAACTTTAGGTTTATGATTTAGTTTGACGTCACAAACTTCACCAATGAGAACGAGTCTGAAATGATATAGATATATACATATACCTTGTTCCATTTAAGCCATTCAGTATTGCGGAGCATAGGGAATAGTTTTCACATCTTTGATTGGCTGAAATTAGAGACAAGACACAAGTTTACCCAATGTAATTTTGGCTACTTCAGATTTGCGCTGTTGCCAGTGCCATATACTGAATGGCTTAAATGGAACAGAGCATACATATTTAGTATTCATTTGGTGGACGCGGGTTTTTAAACTAATGCAACAAGAACATGGATACTGTCATAACTTAATTGCTGAAATATAACCAATAATGCCAAGCGAATGACAGTTTCACGGCGCACAGGTGTCTTGTTGAGTACTGCTTTTAATCATGTTTTTTAAGCATTTACATAGATGTCTGCACATATCAAAACTAATTTTCAGGTCATTTAAACTTACATTTATGAATGACTTACTTAAACCTAAACAAAAACCATGAACCTAATTTTCATTTGTGAATGTACCTTTAAAATTGTGGAGTTTATAGTAAAATATTGTAAATGTGAGTTACATACAGCGACATGTACTTTCGGTGGACATTAAAGTTTCGTTTCTTGTAAAGGAAATCAGCAGCGAAACTGTCAAAATGCTTCGGAGAGCTTACGGGGAGGCAGCTTTGAGACAAGCAAGGGTTTCGAGTGATTGAAAGCAGTCGAAATTCATCTTCATTTGCTTCCAGAACGACCGGAAGCATTGAAAAATCCGTAATGCGATCATGAATGAATTGGGGAAACTCACTGAAATATATTGGAGTTTATGCCAACGAATTTTGACTGCATTTTTACTTCCCGCTACCCTTGGTAAACGAGGTATATGGATCGTGCTAAAAATTGCATATCGAAATTTTGGTAAATGGCCATGTTTTAAGGTCCCTAGAATTCAATTTTAACATTCTCACGATGATGTCTGTCATCTCCTATGCATACCTTGAAAAAAATCACCCTGTATGTGTGTATGTATGTTTGGATCCTCCACTGTAACTCAAATACTATCATAAGAAAATTTAGAAACCTTGTATTTCTACCTTATTCTAATATGGAAAGAAGCCATTAGATTTAGGTGTAAATCATATAACCGGAATTGAAACTCAAAATGTTATTTTTTCAAAATTTATATTATTATAAAAATTAAAGATTATTAAATTTTCTACAGGTTTGCATTAATACTTTTCTAAATATTTTATGGATAAATGTATAAAATTATCTATAATTTAAATCCCGGAGCCTACGCTTTAAACAAACACAGCTCCTTGGTTACACAGTTCATATCTCAAATATATGTAACAGATTAATGTCACTGTCAAAGAAGTAATCATTTCAAATTAATAATAGTAACGTGTTAAAAAGAAAATAGTAAATAAAACCATAGTTATATGGAATAGAACTTAATATAGTTTCCAGCACAAGTAAATATGTAAGTATATTTAAATTAATAAAAATTAAATGGTGGGAGGTATTGTGTTGGCCACTTCAGATTTTTTGTTTAAGAAAAATATGGGGACCACAGTGTCTCTAGTGTCTATACGGGCCTAGTCGCATATGTATTGGATCAAAGAAGAGGCGTGTACAGAAAATGAATTCTCAGAACTAAAACCTATTTTATACAAACCATTCAGAGAACAACAAATAAGTGTATTAAATGTAGTTTTAGCAATTAATTAACAATATTTAATATACAGGCTGGTTTTTTTTATTCGAGGCTTATGAGTATGAAATTTTACCAACAGAAAAATTATTTTTGTGCCTCACTGAATAGACACTACAATATTTTTATTTGAAACATTTTTTGATAGTTTAGAAGTTATTTGAAAAAGAAAAAATAACCAAAATCAGTTTTTCGTTATTATCTAGTGAAATATGCATTTTTTTTTGGTAAGACAGCTCCTTAATTGCTAAAATTATAGTGAATTTAAAATACTTGTCTCTCTGCATACAACTTGTATACATCAAATTTCAATTCCGAATTTGCACAAAATTCCTTGGCTTAATATATATGCGACTGGGCTCGTCTATACATTTCTTCCCTTGGTGTAGAAATTTTCCCAAATTGTATTCATTTTTACTTACCTACTTAATATACAGAAATTTTTAATGCCTTGACATTAGATTATTTGATATATTTATCATTCTTTCTTATTCAAATGAAGCTGCATGTCCAATTAAACGTATCAGAAGTGCGTAAACTCAACCCACATCTAATTAAAAATCAGTGTAGTTTGTCACGTAATGGAATAAATAAATATTATAAGATTAATACTGAAATTAATAAATTGGAATTCATATAAAGCAAGATAAATCGTACTCCCACTCAAATTAGTGTATGTAATCAGTAGATAACTAGCGAAATACAGTAATTCGAACATATCTCCATTCATCATCGATTTTTGTATCGGATAATCTGATTTAGATCGCGTGAGAATACATTATCCATGTAAATTCAGTCGCTGCTTGCAATCATTAATCTGCAGGCACCATGAGTGTCCAGGGAACACATATTGCGAAGGTGCGGACTCAAATTGACCCACGACAATTCGATATATTAGAAAATAGTTATTACGACAAATTCGCCTGACTATCTCCGAATTTATTTATCAACCAATTCTTCCACGAAGGTCGTACTAGAATGATTAAGAATAAGAAAATCAGATAGACAATGGGAAATAAAATTGGCATTTTCGTTTTAAACAGATATTTATGTCATTTGAAATTAAGTTGCGATAGTTAGTTGAATGAACAAAACGACTTCTTTGGCTACAGTTTACCACTGACAAAAAAATCAGATGTGGCCAACACGTGACCTCCAGTCAATTCCATGTTTGAAATAGTAATGAACTTTAAGTAAAGTACCACTTCCGGTTTATCATATAGGTATAGTGAAAATCTAATGTTATTTCAAATTATACAAGTGTTTTAAATTACAAATTTGAGAAGTTTTGGATCATGTTTTAATGTATTTTTTCAAGAAAATCTGTTTATAGCTTCCTGTAAAGTAGTACTTCCGGTTTATCAATTTTAGAAAACATTTAATATGTTCTCATTAATATAAAAGTCTTAAATACCAAATTTGAAAAGTTTTGGATTTTATTTTTCATACGAAAATCAGTTCAGAGCTTCAAATAAAGTATCACTTCCGGTTTATCAGTTTTAGCCAAAATCTAATATGTTACTTCCCGTTATATAAAAGTCTTAAATACTAACTTTGATATGTTTTGGAATATATCATAATATATTTTTTGTGCAACCGGACGCGAAATAAGCATTTCGCAGCCGCAATACAGGCCGCTAAATTAAATTTCGCAACCGTTGTTATGGTAACGGCCGCGAAATTCATTTCGCGGACGTTGTCATGGTAGCGGCCGCGAAATTAGGTAAATAATCACTTTGACACTTGAAAATTGCATGGTTTTGTTTATCAAATGTTAATCTCATAGCCACCGTGAAAGCTAACTTTCTATATACAATGAAACTGTTTAAAATTAATAAAATTTGTAATTACATATTTTTTGCGGTTGCACAAAAAATATTGTGTACACCTTGTCCGCGAAATCCTTTAGCGCCCTCGAGATTGTCTTGCCTCGGCCGCAAGCGGCCTCGGCGACAATTTTTCTCTCGGTACGCTAAAGAGTGATTTCGCGGCCTTGATATACATATAACTATTTTGTACAACCGGACGCGAAGTAAGCATTTCGCAGCCGCAATACAGGCCGCGAAATTAGTTAAACAATCACTTTGACACTTGAGAATTGCATGATTTTGTTTATCAAATGTCAATCCCATAGCCACCTTGAAAGCTAACTTTCTATTTACTATGAAACTGTTTAAAATTAATAAAATTTGTAATTACATATTTTTTACAGTTGCACAAAAAATATTGTGTACACCTTGTCCGCAAAATCCTATAGCGCCCTCGAGATTGTCTTGCCTCGGCCGCAAGCGGTCTCGGCGACAATTTTTCTCTCGGTACGCTAAAAAGTGATTTCGCGGCCTTGATATACAAATAACTATTTCATAAAAATCTATACAGAGCTTCAAGTAAAGTATCACTTCCGATTTATCAATTTTAGAAAAAATCTAGCGTGTCATTCTTATTAATATAAAAGTCTTAAATACCAAATTTGAAAAGTTTTTGATTGTATCAATATATTTTTCACGAAAATCTGTTCAGAGTTTCAAGTAAAGTATCACTTCTGGTTGATTAATTTTAGCCAAAATCTAATGAATTCATAAAGATGAGGAAAAGTCAACAATAACCAAAAATCAAAGAACTATAAAAAACTAATGTTTGCAGTATTCTTTAGAAGTACGACATAGAAGATTGTTTGGGAGCTTTTACGAAGTGGAATTTAAAATAAAATTCTAAAAACTGTGAACCATGTGTCATGTTCGTAACAGTTCTACGGTGATCCTCATACCGTTCTATATTTGGGTCGATTTGCACCAGTTCGAATTGAGCTGAAACTTATCGTGCAACCTGCCTGATATCGTACCGGGAATACTTCCAACTGTATAGCGTAATCTCCGGTGGGTGTAGGAATTCCATAACATTATCATATTATATGACGCTCCGCTTCGCCAAATGGGAATCATTATCAACTGTAATAATAATAATCGCTAATCAAGGTTCCATGTTAGCCAACCCTAGACTTTTATTACACTTTATCAAATGTTCTTCTCTTTATCACTAGTGCGCTATATGTACGTTTGTAAGATAGTAGTTTTATTTATATTTACAAGGAAATTCTCTACTTGTTAAACAGCTGTTGTGCTAGATAAAGTGCTTAGATTTTACATAAATGATTGCTGAGATATCAATAGTATAGTAAAGTTTTATGTTCAACACAAGGGTGGTATACGTTTAACAACTTTATCTACTTATCTTTTAAAACTGATTATATAAATTTTTTCTGAAGAACAGCGACACAGATTGGTAGTATGAATCAACGTTTAAAAAGTGTATGTACACTCTATATCTCCCAGTTGATCCCCACGTCATCAATTTCTGGTGCAAGACTTACAAAACTTTTATCTAGCATCTTTGTCGTACACACTGGCATATATGAGACTTTTATTCGCTATCTCATTGTCGTCAGTTTTTCAGAGGGGTATAAGCTATCTCCGTCTAACCAACGGCAAAAAATGAAATAGAAACTGTATTATAACCGTGGTAACAAGTGTCATTTTCAAATATTTGAATATTCATGTCATTCTGTCATTCATGTGATTAAGGTGATTTTGGAGTCAATAATAATTTGTGCTTCGTTAGTTGGTCATTTTGTTAATTCTTGGGATTATACATATTGTGCATTTTGCTATTACAAAGACGGTGTTTCTAAGATTTACAATTATTGCAACATATTGCTTTTAGAGAATAAAAAGAGATATATTTTATCCACTATACTTATATCGTATTTATTCAATTGGTTTATTATTTCTAAATAACTTTTTTTATTTCGAATTTTGATGAATAACGAAATTGACACAATATAGGTCGCACTGTAATTTTTTCCAGTTTTGATATTACATCATAATTATTGAATTGCGAAATATGTTAAGTGTTACTTCGAATTTTGGTGAATAATAATATTCTCACAGTAGGTATATTAGCGAACAGCAAAATTATAACAAATAAAATATTGAAAATGTCAAATATGACAAAGTCCTGTCATTCTCTATCTATATCAAACTAGAAAATTAAATTCCTATAACAAAAACATGGTAACAATATGACGTCATCAATACCCTCCCACCCCTAACGATTTGAACCATATGTTTTCTATTGATGACGTGGGGATCAAACCGTGGAAACGGACTTTAGGTAGTATACTTGTAATTTATTAATCATCCACTTTCCACTACTCTGAAAGCAAATTAAATGTTATCCAAATTTCGATAAATTGCTAATTGATGACATTTTAAGCGTATAGCACTTTTAAAAGCAAAAAATTAGTCACCGTCAATATATAAAGGTTTTGATTGATACCCATTACTAATATGCTACTAAAATGAGATCAAAATTAATGTTTCAGTTCAAGTTAAATCTAATAAGTGGTTTGTCTCTTACGAAACAAACTAGATGTGCTATATTTTTAGCGAATTTTGTAAATGTGTGACCGGATAATTGTTCTCACTTAATGACAGCAATTTTTCTAATCACAAACCGTATAAAAATTGTATATTTTCAGTGATAAATACGTTTGTCTAGAATCCGATTTTGACATTTTTAAAATGATGTCTATTTGTTTGCATTTGTGGATTTAGTCAGGACGATTCTTCAAATACCTACTAAGAATAAAACGTATTAAATTTTGTAGTCCTTAATTTGGATTGAACAACCGGAAGTGGCAGTTTACTTGGAGCAGTAAACAGTTTTCCTGAAAAAAATACGAAATCAAATATTAAAGAACTTTCTTTATTGACAAAAATAAGAACTTACATTAATGCCCGATTGTAGAAATAAATTAAATCAACCCTAAATTTGAGTCAATCGAAGATAGATTAGATAATCCACACATGAAAGATTTGTAAGACACAGTCGACAAATTTGACAATTGACATTTGACTAAAATAATTAATATTATTATGAGAATATAATTTATTAGGCACGTAACATGTTTCCCGCCAACCAACATTCAGAATCTCCCTGGTTACATGTCTACCACAGCGTTGATAAAAAACAAAAAAAATATATCTTATTTATATTCGTTACTAAGGGATTTGTTTTCTTTATTTGACTTTGAGTTTTAATTTTGAGTATAAAAATGTGCGATAATCGTTGAGTTGATATCAACAACGATGAAAGCAATAAGGCAATTGTCAAATTAATCATGTTGTAATACAATATATTACAAGTTAGGTTTGCAGCACACACAATGTGTCACAAAAATTCATTATATTTTCTCATTAAATATAAACTCGTGATATGATTAATAATCTAAAATATTGCTCGTGAAACCGAAGCAGGACATTTCGCTCGTCCTTCGGACTCTTAAAATCTGCAACTCGGTTTCGATGATCGATGATAATCATATCACTTGTTATATTTCGTATGAAAATACTTAAACGACTCGTTAATTTATGCGGTATTAGAAGTGCTAAAAATAAAGAGATTTATAACTTTCATTACGAATTACCAGCATACGTGCTCACATTATTTGACGGTACTGTATGGAGTATATGCGATAAATAATCTGACAGAATTAACTTGGTTCTCGCGTCACTCCTATTACCATAAAATTGACTTATAACCGTTTTATCTTCTCGCTCTTAATACTGTTAGTAGTAGTTATTCCGTAGCACCTTACGTACCCGTATGGAGGATATAAAGTAAAACATAACAATTACTGGAGAGCGAAAAGCGAAGTAAGTGAGATTAGGTGATAACCAATGTCTCGAACCGGGTGCCGTTGCAGCCGTGTAAATGTTAATGGACAGAATTAATTAAAGGTGGGCGTGCTTGCGTGGCCGTGAATCATTCGCACATGTGCCCAACACAACACAACGCACTGAATCCATTCTATTATCTCAACCACAGCGCAAGATACAAAACTGTTCGCTATCCGGCAATCCACACCTTCACAGCCACGGCAAATAAAAGACTACGGTAGCTGTAGCCGACCGGGAGAAATATATCTCGGGGAGAATAAATACAATTATAATCGTGCTTGGTGAGAATGTTTTAGTTTAGCATCGTCTTTAGTAATCATAGAAATAGCATGCATATGTTTCTGTTTATGTGACCAATGCCCAGTTGCACCACTGACACTTAAAATTTGGTTAATTGCTATTGAATAATATTTTTAATCACCTACACCTACAGTATAAAATTGACTAGACCATTTACTCTGGTGTTGTGCGCATGATTAGAATGAGAGATGAGGAATGAAACTTGTCCTTTTCTTCATAAAATGTACCTACATTTTAGGTTATTTAAACTTTTTGTGAAGAAAAGCACAAGTTTCATTCCTCATCTGATAATTCCTTCACGATAACTCAACAATATAATTGTTATTTACATTTCGTTGATGATATGGTCAGCTAATTTCATAGATGTTTATGTCAAACTTTCATCTCTCATTGCCAAATAAGAAATGTTTTCGTCTACTAAAATCGTTGTTAGACTACATTGTTGTGTCCGAGGGTGCAAAGATAAATCAAATAAAAACAAAAATGTGTCTTGGTATTTGTTCCCTCCAGATGGTAACAGCTGACACTGTTGAGATATCAGTAGAGGTCATGTTGAGGTCGTTTTGTAGAGATTTAAAGTTTTAAAAATTTACAATAGATGTCTCAATCTCAATGTAAATGATCTATTGACTAACCGAATAAACCAACTTTAAGTTTTAAGTGTTAATGGTGCAACTGGGTTTTAATGCAACCTTATTTTAAATCAATCAAAATGTTGTATTTTGCACTATTTTTGCAATGAAGTATCAAAGAATCTAAAATGAATCGTTATAAAGAATGTTCTATTTCAGTTTGGGGAATACCTAGTCAATACATAGTATGAACTACTCAAGCATAAAAAATAATATAAATCCTGATCGATATACTGCTGACAGTTTCTATAGCGATACGTCTCCTCCATTGAACTCAATATCAGGCAGTATTTTCGATTTTCGAACTGTCTGTGAGCCCTTGGAAATTTTATTGACATGTCTTCATTGGATATTATTGCTAAAAGTACTGTCTTGTTTTATGACATGACATAAATTCAATGACTGCCGATTTTGGTTGTTCTGGAATATTTTTGAAGTAAGATGCGAAAAATATGTCCTTGCGATAATTTGTTTAACATGAGAATATCGAGAACTAAAATGCATTAAATTAGACAAGAGTTGTCCCATTGGGAGACCATTGATGAAAAAGATTAAGTTAATCCTTATTTTTGGATTAGCGAAGTTTACTCTAATTTTACAGTTTATTTCTTAGAATATAGTCTAATCTAATCCAAGTAACTACCTTTTTTAAACCCCTCAACAGGAGTCAATCCCAATTACAGAGTGGGTTCACATTCACACACATCCATACCTTAGTTGGATTCGAACCCAGAGCCCCGAGGACGCTCATGCCATGAGGCATTGCTCTAACCATTGAGTTACCGGAATTATAATAAAATGAAGATTAAATTTTAAATACCGGGATAGAATAGAATTCACTAATTCAAAAATGAGGATTAGCTTAAACATTTTTGTGAATCGTTAATTTTTATTAATCTAAATACAGACCTACATATTTACTTATGCTGGAAAGTGTATTGAATTCCTTTTCTATTGTTCTATTTGCTTTTTTTCTTTTTAAAACGTTACTAATATTATTTTGAAATGATTAGTTCTTTGATAGTGACATTTATCTGTCAGTTACATACATTTGAATAACTGGCGTGGGCTCCAGGATTTAAATTATAGATAATTTTATAAATTTATCCATAAAATATATAAAAAAGTATTAATGCAAATCTGTAGAAATTTTAATAATCTTTAATAACATTAATGTCGAAAAAATAACATTTAAAGGTATTTTTCGAAGAAAAACTATTTTGAGCTTCTAGTAAAGTGCCATTTCCGGTTATCCGATTTACACCAAAATCTAATGGGCTCTTTCCATTACAGAAAAAGTTCGAAATACAAGGTTTCAAAATTTTCTGAATGATAGTATTTGCGTTAGAGTGGAGGATCTACGCATACATCATCGTGAAAATGTTAGAATTCGATTCTAGGGACCTTAAAACGTGGTCATTTACCAAAATCTCGATATGCGATTTTTAGCACGATCCCTATACCTTCCTTACCAAGGGTAGCGGAATATCTTCCAAGAGTGAAATAATACTGGATTTTAATTAGTACATATTTAGGATAATTCTTTATGTTCTTTCAAATTGGATTTTTAGTTTTGATATCAAACTCATTATTACTGCGTTTATAATCTGCGTCTATGCAGGATGAGTATTCTAGCCGAGTCCATTTTGTTTACAATTAGCTCGACACGAGTGTATTCGTCGTTTTGTTTGAGACGGCTCCGTTCTCCGACGCGATTGCGATCGTTGTGCAGTGACTGCATTGCGCTGCAGTGCAGACACGTGTTGTCAACACCCCCGCGGTCTATCTGCCCCTGCCCCCGACGCACGCCACTGCGTCACTCTGCAGGGCACCGCAATTAGAACATTTTTCCACAAATACGAACTTTTTTGTGGAAAATCACAACCTATTGTGGAACAAAAATAGAAATAGTGATATTAATTCTTGAATTGATACAGTTTTATTTTATTTATTTTACTGATGGCATATATTTAGATAAACGTTTTGCAATTATTTCTATAAATTACTAATAATTTTGTATTTATCAAAATATGTACAGGTGTAATTTAATATGTTAATAATCAAAATATAGCAAATATTTGCATAAAAACAGAGGGCAGATACTTTTCTTATTCTTACGAATGTTTTGGTTTATAGTTTAGATTAACATCCCAGAATTTCTGATTAACAATTAAATGATAACTGTAATTTAGAATTGGGTGTAATTTAGTTGAGAATATAATGACATATCAAGAAATGCTGGTGGCGCTGTAACGTATATTTCTCTAAAAATAAATAATGACATCTGACGCGATGGATGCATGTAGTTAAAGAAGAATAAGGCTTTTGCATATCCCTACGAGGTTTGATGCAATAATAACGTGCATTTTTAATTATTTGAATAAGTAATAATTTATTCAATATTAATATTGTCCCTTTCAAAGTATATAATGCACTTATTGTAACGTTGTTCCCAATCTGCAAAATATTCATGGAATGGCCTTCGTGCCTTTATCTTCTTTATGGTTACAAAACGTTCTTTCAATGTCCTCTTCATATGTGGGAAGAAGAAAAATAGAGGACAATTTCTGATGAATTTGACAGCTGCGCCATTAGGACGGTTTTGTTTTCGATCGAAAAATCACGAATGAGTAGTGAATTTTTGGAGATAAAGTATATGACTGTCACTCGTTTCGTCTTAAAAATATTGATAAAAAAATCTGATGTGGCCAGCACATTGTCTTCCGTCAGTTCTATGTATTTTGTATAACTGTCATACAGAAAGTTCCTTGCAAAAGATTCTATTTCTTGTACATTACCTTAAGGCAGTTACATGTATTTCCATACAGAAAGTTTCTAGCAAAAGATCCTATATTTCCAGCAAAATTATAACACAAACATACTGTCAACTGCACTTGACACTGACACCTTTCAATCAGATTTTTTTTTAATATAGCAGCTTTTATAGAATAGCTGGCTAATATATATTTAATTTCTTTATAATTTTTTAACTCTATATCCACTTAATATGAAGTATAAAATGCACTCAAATCGGATAGAGAATAAAATATTCTTCAATATTTATAATAACATTAAATGTGAAAAAATGATATTTAACATCCTTCAAGAAAAACTGTTAAAATCTTCAAATGAGGGTACTTCCGATTGACCAATTATAACCAAAATCTAATCAGCTCTTCATATGGATGTAACGAAGAAGAATACGAAAGAATTATAATTTATGGAATTGTAGTAGGTATTAGAGTTATCGGATTAGAAAAATTTGTCACACACACACACACACACGCACACACACACACACACACACACACACACACACACACACACACACACACATCATCGTAAAAATAGTAAAATCGTATTCTAGGGACCCTAAAACGTGCTTATTCATCAAAAACTCACCACCGAATTTTTTGACCAAAGACAATACCTTCCTTACCTAAAGGTGACGGAAGATATAAGTTATGAATGAAATCTTCCTCAATAACTTCCTTTAAAGTGATTCGGCGTTTCCTAAGCATTTTCAGCGGTGGTTGATGTCATCTTCCACGTCTTCACGACCTTCCTGAAAATGTTTGAATTATCCTTAAACCTTTGGTTTCGACATAGCTTCCTTGTCAAAAGCCTTCTCCAACATTTGCATGACTGCACCACTTTTAACACAAAATTTCATGCATATCCTTTGTACCGTAATTTTTAAATTTAAAAAATCGTCGAGAATGTCAACATGCTACTCGTCTAATACGAAAGAAATCTGACATCTTGTCTGACATACACTTCAAAGAGCGTAACGTGTCATAAAAAAAGAAAACTTCACTGGCTCTCATAGATGCCGCAGAAATCACTTTTGTTTTGTGCAATTTGAAAATTGGAACTAATTTTCAAGTTTTAAGTTCGAAGTCTATCAGAATAGAACCGGGGTCGTTTGAATCACAACCGGTTACCTAATTCACACAACCACATAAATTTGCAAAATAACAAGTAATTAATCAAAATCGATTTCATGAACTAATCCGTACCTATATGATTGTTGATAATAGTAGCAAAGGTTATGACACGAATGAAATCTGCCTGCATGAGGTATTGTAGAAACCTATGCACTTTAGATAGAGATACATAGTGGAGAGTGCAGTGGCTTGCGTGTTGACTCTGACTCCCGCCACGTCCTGGGATCGATTACGTAGAACCACGCGTCGCGTGGAACGAGGTTCGCTGCCAGTTTTTACATCGGTTGAGCGGAGAGCGCTCGGGGCTCTCGGAAGGAGTGGCTGAGGTCGACCGGCTTGGCTTCCTCGGCGGCTCTTCCAAATAAAACATAACGCGATCACCAGAAGCCACTTTAATCAACCGTCACGACACGACAACCTTCACTACTTCACTATGATATTTTAGACACTTCAACGGGATTTGAACCTAGGACCTTCCTATGTCAAGTAGCATTCTCTGCCAACTGAGCTATTGGAGTGAATTCTTCACCTGTCTGTTATTCATCTGACAGCGTGACACACTTGGTGGTCAAAGAACCACACCTCAATAACTACATTATAAACTATAAAGTGTGTCGTATTGTCATACGTAATATAACAAGTGATATGATTATCATCAATGATATTTTCGAGTGAAACCGAGTTGCAAAATGTGCTGCTTCGGTTTCACGAACAATATCTTCGATTATTATTCATTATTCATAATGAGAGAATATAATGAATTTTGTGACACATTGTGTGAGCTGCTAACCTAAATTTTAATATATTGTATTTACAACATGGTTAATTTGACAATTGCCTTTATTATTTTCATCGTTGTTGATATTGTAACACGAGGGGGGTGCGGATCTGGATGACAGCTACTACTGCTTCTTACTCCTTCTTAATTCCTGCTTCTTCCAACGATGATACACTGACTCTTACTGACTGGTGATAAGGAAGAGCACACACACTTTTACACTTTCACTTTACACTGATGAACACATTACGGACATTTACATGATTAAATATAACTTATTATTAACTATGGATTAAACATACTCAACTAATAAGTTACACTCTGTGACCCAGCGGGCGGGCGTCGCCCCAAAATTAAAAGACACTACATGTCCAAAAACAAGACGCGACAATCTAATTTCGACTCTTACATGTTAATTCCACGAGCCTCTAATGTCGACTATCTTAAAACAAAACGCTATCTTCAGGACAGGATTATCTTAGGGGTACGGGGTGCATAGGCCATGGCATCCAAAGTCACGCACGTATACATAATAATTTCTAGACTAAGATCAACAAATAAATGTCGTGACTATCATAATACGAAAAGAATTTCTAAACTGAATTTTGACATTTTTAACTTGAACAGATAAACAGAGTTAAAATATGATCATCGAAACTATAATTTAGAAGAGTTTATAAAAAGTTATTTATCTGTTATTACGCTTACACTCGTCTTATTACAATATCAATCCAACGATTATCGCACATTTTTTACTCAAAATTAACTGTCAATGTCAAATCAAGAAAACAAATCCCTTAGTAACGAATATAAATAAGGTGATAATTTCTTTGTTTTTTATCATCGCTGTGATAGTCATGTATCTAGCGAGATTCTAAATGTTGATTGGCAGAAAACATGTCACGTGACTCATGAATTATATTCTCAGATGAGTGTCCAATGCTCTGTATAGTAGAGTATATTTTGTCTGAAGAGACATTCATAATAAAATTTGAATCCAGAACAATTTCATGCTACTTCAAATTGTAAGCTATGAAGAGACATTTGCAAGTAGCCATTTACAACGAATATTTTAACCCCGCTAATTTCGGGTTTGGATTGCACATCGACTTGCAAGGTCCAAGCTTTCACTTCAAGTCGTGATTAATTACCAATCAGAAAGCGAGGCACCAACTAAATAAAAACAATGATCAAAGCTTTCTTTTAAAATCATAACTAAAAGTTTTTAATCTCAAAATAATATTCAAATCTTAGTTTTTTTTTTAAATCTTGTGCATCGGATTTATTGGAGACCGAGACGAAGCTCTTACTGTCCTTAATACTTAAATAACTATTTAGAAGTATTGGATTCAATGTTGTTTAATATTAGTTTAGTTTAATAAATGCAACGATAGTGAATTAATTTACCTTTAGACTAGCATTAAATACTTGGAGACGACGTAGCTGAGATGTGAGAATATTTGACAAGACATAGGAAGGTCCAGGGTTCAATATTTTTCACACAAATATTTCTTCATTTATTAAATTATAAGTTATTACTTTCCCTTCCTTCGTTATGTAATAAAAAAATAGTTTGCGATTCTGAATGTTACAAAATAAGAAAAACAGTTTATAATATCATTGTAGTAATGTTTTCTTTCCTTGTTGCAGATTTCGCTAACGGATTCTTCCCTGGATCCACTTGCGTGGATCTGTCGGTGGTGTGATCAGAGCATGCTAGCGGTCCCCGCAGCCCCCAACCACCCCCAGGGAGAAGGCTCGCGGCCCTCAGCCGCCCAGCGCTAATGACGATGGCCGAAGCCGCCGTCGAGTCCTCGCCAGTTGTGGCTGGCACCCGTGACAAAGTCCACAACAACAATCATCCGCTCGCTGCCAACCACAACCACACTCAGCGGCCCGCCACCAAGCAACGCAAGCGCAAGAGGCTTAGTCAAGTGTTGGACAAGCTCACCGGGCAAGTCTCCAACAACAACAACTTACTACCTTTGAAGAACAACAACACACCGCCTATCGCTAACGATCCAGACGATCACAAAGACTTAGTACAAAATGAACGTGCTCTGAAAACTCCTAAACACATGTCGCAAGTGTTTCGGTTTGATAGTATGGACCAGGAGAGATACCGACATACAGGAAGCACTGTTTCCGAAGAGGAGGAAGTTGAGGATGTGTTCAGTCCAGCAGGATCGAGCAACAAATCTCCTCACAGCTCTACAGATTCACCGCGAATTAGTTTTAGTCCGCTAAGGTTAAAAGACGAAGATGTAAGCAGTAGTCCACCACCTCCTCGACCACCAGTACCTAGAGTCCCTCTCTCATGTGCCTGCTTTAACTGCGCAACAGGTCTCGGTCATCAATCTCCTCTACACCCGTGCGATAGATTCTTTCCCGCCCAGCCTGTATCTCCTCTGACGCCTATGTCGCCACTTCCTCCGCCCATGTACAATTTTGAACACTACCTACACTCCAAGTACCTGCCAGATATTTTCCGACGAAGAAGTCACTCCGACTCTGATTTGCCGGTATGGTTTGAAGCCGCTAAAGCGGAACGATCAACTCCTGCCAAGCAGATGTTCACCGGGGCTTGGCCTCAGCCACATCCTTTCACGCTCCTCACTAGTCCTGGCAAAGGGTCAGTGGATTCTGACACATCATCGCCACAAGATTCGCCGTTAGATTTGTCCATGAAGAGCTGTAGAGATCGAGTTGGAAGTTCCACCAGCATGGAAAGTCCTATGATTCCACCGTTGCACTTACTACCAGCTGGTTTCCTGCCACCTAGAGGAACAGTTTCGGTGCCAGTTGTAAAAGGAGATGTAGCGTCTCCGACGACGAAAGAATCAGTGGCTTCAAGGTATAACTTGGAGGTGTCACCAGTGGTGGAAGAAATGCCTCCTGGTTCGGACGTAGCCTATGTTTGTCCGGTGTGTGGCCAAATGTTTAGCCTGCATGACCGTTTGGCGAAGCACATGGCCTCTCGGCACAAATCCCGGCAGCAATCGAGCGGAGATCAAGCAGCCAAGGCGTACCTGTGCGAAGTGTGCAAGCGGTCGTTCGCGCGGAGCGATATGCTGACGCGGCACATGCGACTACACACGGGCGTCAAGCCCTACACTTGCCGCGTCTGCGGCCAGGTGTTCTCCCGCAGCGATCACCTGTCCACGCACCAGCGCACGCACACCGGCGAGAAGCCGTACAAGTGCCCGGACTGCCCGTACGCCGCGTGCCGTCGGGACATGATCACGAGGCACATGAGGACTCATAAGCGATGCGAACCGGGCGTCGTGGCCGGCGTCGCGGGCCCCGCGTCTATGCCTGCGTTCCCCGTGCCCGTCACTGCTGTCAAGACGGAGTGAGCTAGCCGCAGGCGGTTACGCTCATCGCATTCCCCAACTTGGTTGTGATTGCACATTTACGCTTGCCGTTTCGTGCCGTGCTATACAACGAAACACGAGTATAGTTCCAGATTTCAAGAAAGATATAATCATTAACGTTTTATTATGAGGGTACACTGAGAAAACCTGAAACCTAACATCTGCCAGGGCCTTAATAAAAAATTTAATATCTCACATTCTCAGTTATCAACAGTTCTTTTATTTAGTTATTTTGCAAACTTTCGTAAGATCAATTGATTCTTCATATTCCTCCAAAAGTCCATTTGTTGCATTTTACCTCATTTTATACAAAGCACAACATGAAGCCACTGAATTAAATATAAACGGGAACTCACTTTAAGGTTCAATTTGCGCGCATCATAGGAGACCGCCATACTGCTCTACCTCCGGGTTTTAAAAGCGCGAATTTTGAATTTTTGTTTTGATTAGGTAAAGGTTACACTGCATTGATCAACATCCATCGATCCACGCGCATCGACTACAATGAACCGTTTTTTTCCGTAAGTGGTCACACTGCTGCATCGAGTGGTAAGAAGTGAAATGTCACTTTTACAATTACTGCGGCTTCTTCCAATAAATGTTGGTAGTATTTTAAAATTCGTCGTTTGTTGTCAAGATGTCCAGTGATTAATAGAAAAGAATCCAGTATGTTTGCATTTTTATACTCGTATGGTAACATGAATTTATTTACAATAGCTTGTCAATATTATTGACATTGCCGACATTACTGTACCCTTAACTGTACCCTGCTCTGATCATAGTGATCATAGGAGCGACCTAAAGTTATCAATTTATCAATCTCATTGACAGTCCACTATTCTGAAATTTTTTCTTTTCGTAATGAAAACAGACAACTTAAAAGGTTAGAATCTGCCAGATTCTATTCCTTCAAGCGCAAGTACATACGCAACTGCGCATGTCTGTTACCATCGAGCAGCATCGAGCGCGGTACGAAAATCAAACAAATTTGATATATTAAACAAGTCGATTGTCATCAATGCACGCACTGTGACCATATACATTGTTCAACTCAGGTTTGTTTTTCACTCGATCGTGGTCGATCGATATTGATTGTTCAGTGTGACCAAGGCAAGAGTAATAGATTCCAAAATAAAAATTAAATGAATCGAAGGACAGTAAGAAAAACACAAATATAATAAAAAAAAGATTAGTGTGAAGGAAAAATTTAAAAAATAGGTTAATATTTAATAATCATATATCTTTGATGCATAAATAAGATAATTTATTAAGAGATGTTTTTATATTTGCTCCTCCCAAACATTCTGTCTGATTCTTTGTTAAATTGTAAAAGCGAATTTTACAGTACGATTTTGCAATTAATTCAACTAATTGTTTTTCATTGCCATCTTCATCAACCCACAACTGTTATGAACAGCTGAAAATTTTATAAATACCTCATTCCTTCATTCACGTAAACAGGTAATTTAAAAATCAAAACAAACATGAATATGGCAGTACAACAGTTTACAAGTGACACACCTTTAAAATATCCCTAAGTGCAAACCTGAAATAATGAAATACAATAGAAGTAGAGTAGCATGGCGGTCTCCTATCGAGCGCCAGAAATGCCTATGTTGTGATATAGGATACAAGCGTTCCCGTTGTATATTTAGTTCAGTGCATGAAGCTTAGTAAAAATGTCCAAAACTTTATACATATTTGGAGTGACGAAAATACAAAACTCTTTTTAAAATGTCTGCCTTCAAATTTCTTTTTAATCGGTATGAATTCAGTGAAGTTTGAAAATCGCTTAATTTTATCCCCTGAAATAAAGGAATAGGAACATTTCAAATCATAATTTGTAAGAATCTTTTTTCAATAAAGTGCATGGTTAAGTGAGTTGAAATAATCTGATCTGAGATGTATTTGAAAAGAACAATGTTTCAAAGAGTAATAATTATTATTTAAATATCTTTTTTCCAGGAAGGCAAAATTTGAAAATTACATTAATAATCTTCAAATTCTTTGACACAACATTACTGAACCGAATGGCTCAGATCATGTTAAGTTTATTTGGCGGTATCAGTATCAGTAAGAGGGGATGTACGTACATTCAGTACCGCTGTCTGTTATGACAAAAGAACAACAATTTAGTAAGTTTATCTGAAGTTAGCTGTGACGACCTGAGATATTGATCAAAAAGAATACAGCTATTATTGAGGTTATTATTTCGTGCAAAGACTGAACTAGTCAGTTTTGTTTAATGTATGTATGTACCTTCTGAATAAAACGTTAGCAATCACTACGTACCTACTTGAAATCTGAAAGAAATATACGCTACTATACAATCGAATCGATTCTGGTGTTGTTGTTTGTTGATATTCGCTTGACCCTGACCGATGCAGTGGGTCAGGGAGGTCACGACGCCTCGCGAGCGTGCCGTGACCTTGCGGAGATATCGATTGGGGACTCGACTCGGATCTCATTTCTGCAACCTGCCACAGTCATTCCAGTGCGAGGGCTAGCGTAGCGCTCCCGCCGCCTCGATAACTCGTACGATACGATAGATGTAATCATTGCCCCCCTAATGTTACTTCGTGCCAAACACTACTTGTGCGCCAGATAGTTAACACTTGTTTTTGTTTTTTACACTTATCTCGTAGTGTAGTTTTTCATTTTGGATATTTTGTACATTGCCATGACGACTAACTAATCGTAGATCTGTTGAGCCCACGGTTTAAAATATACTGGTTGTGCCACTTGTCACTGATTTCATTGTTTTTGAGGTTCTGTTTCCTTG
This sequence comes from Harpalus rubripes, assembly GCA_963082715.1. Taxonomy (NCBI): domain Eukaryota; kingdom Metazoa; phylum Arthropoda; class Insecta; order Coleoptera; family Carabidae; genus Harpalus; species Harpalus rubripes. The sequence goes on from OY720451.1 coordinate 67,293,206, forward strand.
AATATGCGCCAGACACGCTACGTAATAACGACTCTGTTTTGGCCACTAAACTTATTCATAATAGGCATTTACGAAAATTCTACCGGTAGATACCACAACTACAGATTACGTTCGAAAACACAAGTAGTTAATAGTTAGGCGACGGTCTCACTGGTAAAGTTGTGTCGTGTAGTGTAGTATCGAATCATGTCGTGTCATTTAAAAACTGAAGGTCCGGTCTCACTGGTCGAGTTGCATATATCATTTGGTGTCTAGTATATCTAAATATATTAATCTAAATTAATTTCACTCGAGCTCCGCTCTTTTTCAATAAACTTTGTTGTTTCTATTGTCACGACTACTTCTGTTTGTCAGTGTCAAATCAAGTGAAATTGGAATGACATCAACTAAATTAAGAGGTTATGTCATTTAGTAAAAATCAAACCAACTTGAAAATCAAACAAGTCGACGGCGCTCAATAGAAAATGATGGCCAAATGTGACATACGCTATTAGAATAAACGTGTTTGTAATATACACGACAGTAAACGATTGATAGTACTCGGTCAGTGAGACCGCCGCCTTACCGTGATCGAATATTGTACCATATCTACCGGATCCATGATTTGTGGATCGAGTAATTCAGCTGGTAAATACGGTAAATGGTGAATCTAACCTCAAAAAAAGTAGTGATACCAAGCGAAGCGCACGCATTAAAAGTGAAAATGTGTTCAATGTGGAAATCGGAAGTAGGATTGTGCTCAGTTTGTTAACTACGTCAAATTTCAAATCTGTTTCGATATATTCCAAACATTTTTGATGATATTTTAAGAGAATTCTTTCCAAAATGCTTTGCGATTCTAGAAAACAAAGCAAGGGAACACGTACCTATCTCTTTGGACACGCTTTTCAAGGAAAGTGAAAGATCTAGTATATTTTGAATCGTGCCGGAGCCTGAGCCATGACACAGGTGCAAAAGCACCTACAGTGGATATTGTATTAGAAAAGCCACTGCTGTGATATTCAACACTGAGAAATGGTATTTTAAATATAGTCCTTTCATTCGTTATATTTTCTTACACTCCTCTGTTACGAAATCACCTTCATTGACGTCAATATAAACATTTGTCTGCCCGAAATTTCATAAAATTAAAAATTTACAATATTTTATATTGAGTTTTTATATAATGTGATATATTTACAAATTTTGTTATTGATGCCAATGAAGTTTAAATATTTACGATTGAATTCATTATTTAATTCAGGGCACTGTTAAAAATCTTGCCAGAATTTGAGACTCGTGCGTACTTGTCGATAAACTGACATTAATCTATTTTATTCGTTTAAATTTTACAATGAAAATGGCTGCCAAAGCTCATATACTTAATTGTTGCACGTTGGGAAAACATAAACGTTAAATTTGTGCCAGATTTTAAAAACATAAGAAATTAAAATAAGTTATTTTGTTACCTGTGCCCAGAGGGGTTTGTAAATTAAAAATCTTCATACATGTGCCACATGTTCTGTTGTAAAATATGTTACTCTAGGACCCATGTTCATTCTATTTTTAATTATTATTAATATTATTATTATTTATGATTTATTATAGTTTCGTTAGATTTAGTTTCATCAATTCATTTTCATATACATCGTATGACCTGATATTGTTTGCAACCTTTTTTAAAATGACTTTATCACCATTGTGGATATTCAAATAATTTTTTCTTTTCTAGTAAGAGATTATCTGCAACAAGAAATATTTAAGGGTGTGTTAACAAAAGATCTATACTTTATTATTTTATTATTTAACGTTCAAAACGCAATAAATCAAGACAACTTTACCTTCATATAAACCAAAGTTAAATAACATAATCTGCTCTTATAATGTCATTCAAAATTTATGTCACTTAAAACTTAACTTGTGTCGACACATACCAAAGTAATGTACTTCACTAATTATTCCTTTAGAAAAAAAATGCTTACATATTTTTCTGTTTGTTCTTAAACCTTTATTCTTTGTATGTAATTTCTTATTATCTATTATATCATTATGACGTTTATATATGGAATAATACTGTTATTACCAATAGGTGGTAACCGAATAATATATGAAGAGACACTACTTATGCTTGTTTTATTGACATTTCTAAGCATTTCTTGATTTTTTTTTTATATTTCGAGGTTTATAGTAGTGTATCATTATAATTACATTATTTGTTATATTGTTTTGTCCCATTTCGAGTTAATTTGGTACTCGTATAGGTACCATCTATAGCGGCGTTTCATCACAGTAATATCAAATGGTGACGTCATTCTTTGGCGCCATTTCACAGGCTTTAAAAACGATAAAACTTGAATTGTAATTTAAAATTTATCACATAATTTTAATTATAAAATAATAATTTAAATTCGTAAAACCAAACTTTGTCAATGCTAAATATTTTTATCTGTAAAAATATCCAATACATAATATTAAAAATTACAAAGTCGACATCAAAAACATTGTTCGTTAAATATCATACAATTCTGTCGATTTTACAATATAACCAAAATTGTAAATACGATTTGTGTGAAATACGCTATTCCATTTTGGATTACTTTGTTACATATTTTCTCTTATTAATACGTTTATTTTTTCTTCACACGTCACTATAAAATAACATTTAGAACTCCATAGAAACAGTTCAAGTTTGATTTAGAAGTCCATAGAAACAGTTAAAGTTTGACTTTTCTGACAAAGTCGCTGGGAGCGGCCGAAAAAGTAAATTTGTTGCTGGTGGTGAACCAATAAAATAAAATTATTATTATAATATAATTATTAACTTTCGATCATTTTATTTCATGATAATCATTTTGTTTTTGTTCACAATTGACACAATATTATTTGACATTAACTTAACTTTTATTTTTACGGATTTTTTGTTAATACACCCTTATATTAAAAAAAAAACTTTTGAGATATATTTTGTAATTTTTTTTGTATATATATGACAACTGGTAACATCATCGTAGAAAAGTGTTGGAAACAATTTTAATCACTTCCTGTGGACATATTGATACAACGAATCGCGTAACGTTTAAAACGTGTAAACATTGTTTTATATTTTTATATTATTTTTACGTTTAATATTTATTTTTGTTATTTGTTGTTGACTTTCAACGTGAGTTTCTTGCCTGTTTCTGTCAACGTGTCCACAGATGAAGTCATAATTCAAGGTACAAAGACACATCTACTTAATTTCATTTGTGTGCTCGTTTATACCGGTTTTGTCTTAAGCGTTGTGGGATTTCATTCTGTTTTGTTTACCCCAAAAATTGTTTTTTATTATTGTTATTCGACGCCTAAAGTTCTTTCATTACTTTTGATTTATCTTGTTACAGTTAATTCTGTTATATTTTTTATTCCAATGTACAATGCACACAGCAAGAAGTGTTTTTGTTTACACAACTCATTGAATAAAAATACTTATTAATTTAATTTATTTTTATTATTTCCTTTATGCACGCATTTTCCTTATTTGTTTTGCAGTTGATTTGAAGTTTTGAAGCACTTATACCTATGGTAAAATATCTGTGAAAATATATTGGAACTCTTTCTAAAAGAGAAAGTAGTAAGTAATATATGTTAAATGTTACCCTGTTGAAAATGAAATGTTAATTGTACACACTCATTGAGTAACTATCCCGTCATCATATGTGCCTTTCCGCTTTAACGGACTTGTTCAGCAAATGGGCCTACAAATGTTAACCCTCACATGTTCTTCGTGCTACGGATGACTTATTTCAACTTGGTAAGAAAATGTCGAAAGTCTAACAAAAACAATACTGTTTACAGTATAAAAATCAGTTTAACAAACTTATAATATTATTTAAAGTGCATCTCGCAACTAAAGAGATCTTCCGAAAAAATAATGGTTATTATTCAAAAGTTTAAAATAAAGGTTTCATGTGCGTATAGTTTAATCCATCGAGCGCACCTTTATTTATTCAATTTTGACGTATAATTTAATTTAATGCGTAAATTATCTCATTAAAAAATTTATTAATTATTGATGTATGAATTTTTAAAAATTTATGGGGTCTCGTGGCAGTCGTGGCCGCGTACCTGAGTGTCAGGTCGCGAATCTGGGGAATCGGGTTCGATCCCGACCGACGCCAAATATTTCCAATTTTAAATGGCACAAAATTGACCCCTGTGGTGCACTCTCCACGCCAGCAATGAGTGCCCGTGAAGTGATGCCTGGTAAGCGCCCTCACGGTGCAAATATTTCATCATTATTGATATCGGTGTACAATGCAGATTGGCACACCCAGCAATGGTGGGTTATTACCGTGATATATATTTTTAAAAAATCTGATGTGGACACCACACGACTTCCTTGTACGCAAGACCAACATGAAATGTAGACCCAATAATAAAATTGCACGTATTTGACGTAGGTAATTTGACATTAATATTATTTTTTTGTACTTTTTTGTCCTAATCCATAGCAAACTTTATTACAAAAACAAAAAGTATATAATTTTTAAATTTACATATCTCGCTTATACAAAGGGCTAATATAATAATATTGGTTGTGCTAGACGCAGAATTTAATTCTCTAAGGGCCGGTATAAAGTGTTGGATAACATCTGTCGGATAAATGAACAATATCGCATCAAAAAATGACATTCAATAAAATTTACCTCATTTATGCTCTTATTTCCATGCGATATTATATCATTTATCTGACGAATAGTTATCCTGAACTTTATCCGGAGATGGAAATATCGGCCCTAAAACTATTATTTGAAGCATTTAGTTCTAAAATCAAAATAAAACCATTTTATTCAAGAAAAACTGTTAATAACTTCAGGTAATATGTCAATTCCGGTTAGCTTATTTTAACCAAAATCTACTGTTATTCCCATTGAAAAGTTTTGGATTAAATTTTAAAATATTTTTTCATTAAAATATATTATAGGCTTCAAGTAAAGTACCACTTCTGGAAATTATGTAATGACCAAAGGGGAGGTACACAACTTAACGTTTTTCAGTTATGCGAGATATGTACGTACGTACAGACGTCACGACGAAATTAGTCAAAATTCAGGGATGGTTCGCGATTACAATACTTCCTTTACTATGTACAAGGAAGTGAAAACGAATTTTTAAATTGCTAAAAAAAAGAAATTTTAAACCGCTAGAAGAATAAATTTTTATTTGGTTGTTGATTAATGGTCTGTATCCAAGAAAATAAACGTAGCTTTATAAGGACAAATTGAATTAATATTTATTAAGGCAACAAAGTAGCGGATTAATGGATCAGACGAAGCCGAGTCTTTGAATTTAGCCTAGGCATTAAATCTGCATTTTTGCCGTGTTGAGTATATAATTTTTTGCCGACTGGTGACCTGGGGTCTCTCAGGATCCTGTTGTTTTCACCTTTGGAAGTCATCTGTTTTATTTTATTTTTTATTGTTGAGGGAAAATGTGAAATTTATTGTATATATTTAACCGCTGTTTGGTACAATAATTAGCTTCTAAAAAAATATGAAGTGCACCATAAAAGTATACTTTTTAATACCAATCAGCAAAAAATATTTCATTGTATATTATATCTGTGATTTAATGTAAGAAGAAAACCAATCTCAACAGTTAGTAACTATGCGATGAGAAAAGTAATAGTTGTTGAAAATTACTTGTGACGTAATAGCCCCAAAAATGAGAGATAAAATTGTTATGCAACACAAAAATTTTAAAAAGGCGTTGCTTTCGAAACCACATATATTATTTTAGTATTTCGTAATTTTAAAATATTTTAGGCAAATGCACACACAAAATTTCGATATAAAAATATCTTTTATTTAGCAGCGTAATTATTTTTCTTATGAAAATTACATTTAAAACATGTTAAACTTTAAAAGAACAAAATTTTTATAATTCAAATACTGTCCAAGTCATTAGGAATGTAAAAAGATCCTTTATGCACTTATGCAGTTATTTTTATCAAGTTGAAATAAGTTTGCTGTACCTACATGTATTAAAAGTTGTTTAAAATCAAAATGTGTAAGTATAAACATTCTGTACTTTTGTAAATGTGTAGAACTATTTGTATATTTATACTCCGTCTTCTATTAATTAAGATATTTTGTTATTTACATATCAAAACTCGCTGGTTTCGAGATGATGATGTTATTAAAATGACTAAAAATGTTTCACTTTTATAGTATTAAATTAGACACAAAGTAGACGAACATTAACATTAACTTGACATGAAAAAAATCCTATTTGATTGAAGATAATGCGTGACATTTATGAAAATGTATACATTATACCTATCTATTATCTACCTACATTGTTCATTTGTATCACGACTTTTTATCTGATTTTTATACACATATAATAGTTATAAATATTTCAATAACGATAAAAAATTTGTTTAACATATGATATTGGACTCTACACCTATACTCTACATTTATGCATGTTCAAACAGGAATATGTGGTTTTCCTTTGGTTTTGATAAAAGAATAAACCGAATTTATAGTGCTATCTTGTATATTTTCCTATGTTATATCAGTTTAATAAAATTTGTAAAAAAATATTATATTCATTTGTGAACAGATTAAAATATGTTAAGATTATAATAATTAAGGGGTTTCCCAAAAAAATCCATATATTGAAGTTTCCGGTTTATGGTGCCATATACTCGTAGTTCGATTCCGGTCGAGTTATAATATGAGCAACAAAGCTTTGTCAAAAACTAAGCATACGAGTTTAGAAAACAATTCACATACCTACTACACTTTTCCTACGACTGCAAATTAAGACAGCAGAAAATCAGAAACCTACTTTTTTGAAAATCTGGTGTGGCCAACACAATACCTCCCGCCATTTACAGCCCGAGTCAAAAAAAGATTAAGTTAATCCTTATTTTTGGATTAGCGAATTTTACTCTAATTTTGACAGTTTATTTCTTAAAATGTAGTCTAATCTAATACCTTTTTTTAACTCCTCAACAGGATTAAATCCCAATTACAGTGTGGGTTCACATTCACACACATCCATGCCTTAGTGGGATTCGAACTCGGAGCCCCGAGGCGAGGGCCCTCATGACATGAGGCGTTGCTCTAACCATTGAGCCACCGGAGCTATAATAAAATGAAGATTAAATTTTAAATGCCGGGATAAAATAGAATTATCTAATCCAAAATTAGGATTAGCTTAAACATTTTTGTGAATCGTTAATTTTTATTAACCTCAATATATACCTACATATTTAATTATGCTGGAAACTGTATTGAATTCCCTTTTTACTGTTCTATTTACCATTTTCTTTTTAAAACATTACAAATATTATTTTGAAATGATTAGTCCTTTGATAGTGCCATTTATCTGTCAGTTACATACATTTGAATAACTGCGTATTGTTTGTTTAAAGCGTAGGCTCTGGGATTTAAATTATAGATAATTTTATAAGTTAGTCCGTAAAAAATATATCGAAAAAGTATTAATGCAAATCTATAGAAAATTTAATAATCTTTAATTTTTATAATAATATTAATCTCGAAAAAATAACATTTAAAGGTATTTTTTGAAGAAAAACTATTTTGAGCTTCTAGTAAAGTGTCATTTCCGGTTATCCGATTTTCACCAAAATCTAATGGGCTCTTTCCATTACAGAAAAAGTTCGAAATAAAAGGTTTCAAAATTTTCTGAATGATAGTATTTGAGTTAGAGTGGAGGATCCACATACACATATACACAGACATCATCGTGAAAATGTTAAAATTGGATTCTAGGGACCTTAAAACCAAAATCTCAATATGCGATTTTTATCACGATCCCTATACCTCCCTTGCCAAGGGTAGCAGGAGGTAAAAATCTGGCGTGGCCAACACAATACCTCCCGCCATTTACAGCCCGAGTCACAAAAAGATGATGTTAATCCTTATTTTTGGATTAGCGAATTTTACTGTAATTTTGACAGTTTATTTCTTAAAATATAGCCTAATCTAATCCAAGTAACTTACTCAAGGCCCTACCAGTTGGTGGAGCACTATCCCGGCAAGATAGGTGTCTCGGGTTCGAATCCCGATGGCTGACAATTTTCACAATTTATTTCAAATATACAAACTGGTAATTCATTGCTAATATTAGAATTTGGTCTGTTAGAGCCTTGAGTAATTTATAACTCGTTCACTAGATGTTTAAATGCAGTGGTAGCTTGGCAACCTCACATCTAATCATGTGACGATTAATAATATCCTCAGCAGTTATACGACTTTAAAAGTGAAAGATTGTTCAGCCATCGAGAGGAGAGCAGCCAATAGCTTAGTTGGTGGAGCACTATCCCGGCAAGATAGATGTCTCGGGTTCGAATCTCAATGGCTGACAATTTTTCACAATTATATCTTAACCACCCTTATTTTACCCAGCCCTTCTCTACTGTGTTATGCCTCTCTCAAACCGCTTAAACAGGCCTAATCCAACTTAGGCATTGTAACAATGTTAAAAACGAGAGTAGAAAATGATATTTTAATTTTGTCCACAAATGAATTTTGTTCTGTGTAGAATATAAAACATAATTATTATAAGTAATATTTATGAGAAAATATTTATTTACTATTATTGTTAAGTTTTATTGTATAAAACTTTTCCTATTATGATAAGATTATCCGTATCTTATAATTTGTTTATAGAAAAGAATGTTATCTGTACATAAAAAAGCTTTACATTGATTACATGAAATATGACCAAAAATGGTGCTAATATTGAAATTAGAATACAGCCAAAATATATATTTATACCTATTATTATCAGCGATAATAACTATATACTTTGCTAATATTCAACAATTGCTACGAATAAAAAAACATATTTAGATTTATCTTACCGAGATGAGACAAATTAGAAAACACTTGTGTTTAGCAAGAAATATAGGTACAAATCTGGGTTCTATAGCAAAAGCATTTGTCATTTTTAAAAAATAATTTTGGTCGGTATTTTTAATTGTAGTTAAACTGTGTGTTAACTCTCGGTTAAAACGAAAAATATAGCATCGATATTATACTGACAGTTAACAGACAGTTTAACAATAGATGAAAACAGGGCCTTAGGCCCACTCCTGCCACCTCTAGTTAAAGTGACAGTTAGTGTTAACCTACGATTATGTTGCAAAATTGTTCTTACCACCTTTGATTAGAGCTAACTGGAAGTTAAAAATGTTGTTTGCATCGCTTCTAACCTTCAGTTTAATTCTTAAATAATTGTTATTAAATTGTCACTTTAACTAGACGTGGTACGCTGGTACGATCGGACCTTAGGAGATCAAATTTTAATATTGGCCAAAACCATATATGGCGAAAAAATTCAAAGTGGGTGACGTCTGGCGGCAGTTTTGTGAACTAGAAGAATAAGGAAACGTTGATAGCATACATTGAAACGTATCTAATTTTAAACAGGTTTAATTTATATTTGTTGTAAAAGAAAGTGAGATATATAGTATATATTACATTTTCAGGTTTAAATAATGATCAGTAAATGTCATAGATACTGCTCAGTGCCACAATGCAATAATTACAAGTCAAAAAGTGTAAGTTTACACTATATTCCAAGTGACAAAATATGATCTCGAAATTTTCTTCCCTTATAGTTTTGATGCCTCCAATCGGTTCTATTTTTTTCTTGTTTAAAACAGGACCCCAAAATTCTTATAATTTTATAGCGAAACTATATTGTTTATCATCCTTTTTAATAAGTTTTCCCCTTACTTGTTCCAAATCTGTACATCTTAATTTTTCTATTTCTGCTACTTTGTAATACACAAACCCATAAACAAATAAATTAATAGAATAATAATAATAATCACTTTTGTTGTAAAACAATAAATATAGTTTTGATTTTTACTATCCTGTTTATATGCAACAAAACTGCAACAGTATGTTTGCATTTGCCTCCCAATACTACTCTACAACTAAATTTGCTTTCCAGTAATTTATATTCTCATTTAATAAAATTTCAATTATATGAGAATCTCCACTCAAATGACTGGTTTTTAAACAAGATCCCAGTATTGTACCTGGTCCAAAATCTTTTATTCCATCAAAGCAATACATGTCTAGCGTTAAAAACTACTTCGTCTTCCTTTATAGGACGTGCAGAAGCTATGTATTCAAAAATATAACTTAAGTTTATTTTAATTTTCTCCATATTAAATACTTTGCACTTGGAAATGCATGTTGCCAGCAATAAGGAATGAGATAACTCTCCTTATTCCTCCGCCATCTTGCTACCGTCCGGCCTGCCATCTATAGTTCAGTTTTTTCGCCAATAGCTTACTAACTAGATGTAAGGAGTTGGGAACGCATAAGAGTGAAAGAGATGGATGTATACATAGCGTATGTGTTTTCCACAGTTTTAGCGGGTGTAGCTTAAATACGGGGGTTTCAATTATTTTCATTTATTCTGTGTCGAGACGTCGGGTAAAGCATATTGAAAAATCATTTGTATGCGATTTGTGTACGGAATAAAAATGAATCTTCTTTGAATTTATTTCTTTTCCATATTTATTTACAACACTATGGAAAAAGCGTAGGTACGCCTATGCCATGTATTGGAGTTTGCGCAGTTACCTTTCGCTATGAAAAGTTCTCTTTGTTTCTCCTACTTACGACAATGTATATAAATCTTTCTTACTCTCAAGCGTTCCCTACAAATGCATTGTGTAGCATAGTGTTTCCTTCATCTAGTTCCTAAGCTATATGATTTAAGGCCAAAACAAATCGGGTTTTTAAATTTAGTTGGTAAAAAATAGGAATTTATATAAAATGATAAATCTGTATTGTTTTTGTCATAAAACCAGAGAAATATTAATTTGATTGTAACAGTACATCATTTCCAATAAGAATAAAATGAACACTAATGTTATTTTTATTCTTATAAATTTTCGAAATGTAATCTAGTATAGTCAATATTATTTCAGAAAGCGTGAAATAAAGTTCAGAATAGTCAATTTTATTTCAGAAAGAGTCTGTTCTGAATTACAATATTCAGGAATGTATAATACAGTGTGTGTTAAAAAAATCCTAACTCGGAGTAGGCTATGAACCGAGAATTCAAATGTCAAGTTGTTAAAATTGATGTTGAAATGTAATAGACCTTTTCAATTTAAAGAGATAGAAGATATGCGCAATGGGGATCTGCGCATAGTAAGAACAATTAAGATCTAAGGCGTTTGTTTCTAAAAAAAATAGACGTAAAATGTGAGAATATCTCAGATAACTTTAATTTTTTTTATCAAAATAAGTCATAAAAGCTTTTATTGCAGTTAAAATGTCTAACGATGCAAATTTTCACTGAAGATACAGGTATTTTAATAACTGCAATATTTTTGACGTTTCGTTTGACAGCCCAATCTGCAGTTGTTCGCGCCATTTTCTTACTATTTGCAGCGATAGAAAGAGATAGCCGTTAAATTGAAATGGTCTGTTGTAAGGAGAAAAGATAATAAATAAGGATACAGTATATTGCCATTCGCAGTTTTCTATTTTATTCCCATTTTTAAAATAATATTCAAGAACAAAAGTTTAAATTTTTTTAGATAACATTTTTGATAATCCCTTGGGTCAAAGTAACAATTAATTATAAAATTACTTTTTAAATTGTCATATATTTCTTTGTTTATAGCTTACTCCGATTTAGGATTTTTTTAAACACACTGTACAATGGGTTTACGACCTTGCTCAAATTTAGAGAAAATATTAATTATATTATTAACAAAGAATTCAAAATAGGTAATATTTTCCTATTTGGCGTTCACAAAGTGAATTTTGTAAAACTCTTTTTGTCAAAAACAGTGTTACAATGAACAATTTTACACAGATGTTTTTGGAGATTTTTTTAAAATTGTGAAGTTAATTTATGGCCGTATTATGGTCAAAACTGTAAGTCTTAAATATGTAAATAGTGAACAAAATCGCAACGAAAGTTGCCACTCTTATGTATAATTTTATATTGATCAACAAAAAATAGATGTGCTTTTGTGAGACTTACAATTTTGACTATAATACGGTCAGTAGTCTGTGTCAAATAAATTTCTTTCATTTTAATTGTCATTACCTGTCATTACTCATGGAAAATTACTGGAATTAGATTTTTTATAATAAAATATTTACATCAGACAGTAAAGCACTCTTTTAATTTCAAAGTAGGTATTTATTTGTAAGTTCAAGTCTAACCTAACTTGCAAGTAATTGTTGTCAAAATGTCAAATATGAAAATAAATAAAATTTCAAATGTTTATTGCAACTGTCAGTGTTACCAACCTTGATATTTTAATATTTCTTTCAATAATAATTTTGAAATAAAAGTACATTAATCCGAAATAGGAAAAATAGTATGAAAAACACGTATTACAATGTCCATTTGCAATACTCGGCTCGATTAAGCAAACTGTACTCGTATTACAATAAGGATCATTGTAGACTTAGATCTGTATCTATCTTTTTCAATCTCGCTGCTTCTTTTACTTCGCACATGGTAACGTCACAATGTCATTTTCCGAAATCTATTAATATTTTAACAAATTCTCAAATGCGGATACATTATTTTGAAGTATTTATTAACAATATAATTGATATTTTCTTAAAATTAAACGAATTAAAAAAATTGCAAACATATCCCACTGATGTTTTTTTGAAAATGCATTGACTATTCTAAAATATATTTTTTATATTTGGCGTTCATAATGAAGTCATTACGATACGCAATTGCGTATCGTAATGGCCTTCATTTCGATACGCAATTTTTTGTTTCAGATGGTTGGTACTAGATGACGTTTCTTTAACCCATTTTTACCTAATTTATTTTTAGATAATTGACAATTCATTTTAATAATGTAATGTCGAAATTATTATTATTATTATTATTATTATTATTATTATTATTATTATTATTATTATTATTATTATTATTATTTTATTTAGGGAAGATTATTTACATGAAAACGTACAAATGGTTACAAATATAATCACAAATTGAGTAAGTAAATGTTAATTGTAGAAGGCGCAAAATATAAAAAATAGTATAAAGAACTCATTTTATAAGACTCTCTTTCGCACTTGTCAATTAGAAAACTCGCTAACGCTCGTTTTCTAAATTTTGACGCGTGCGAAAAAAACATATCTTATAAAACACGTTCTTTAATATACTATTTCGCTATCTGAAATAAAAATGACAAATCTGAAGATAAATCGTCCATTCTTGAAATAAAAGTGAAAAAGTTGCAGAATTTTTTTCTCAAAATTTCAAATAACTTTTTGAATTGTGTGTTTATTACTCAGACAATAAAAAATAATCCATCTAAACGAATCTTTAATGAACAACATATAAATTGAAATTAATATAGTAAATAAATACTTCATTCGACTCATTTGCATATAGTCTGCATTAATTTGTAAAAATTGGTCCGTGTGGCTGTGTGAGTCACCTCTACCGACGACGTCCCCGTCTGGCCTGAAAACTGTGTTAAATGTTCATTCACTGTATGATTATGATACGATGTATAATACTGTGCTGTGTATCTACCCATTCCCATTGAATGGAGGAACAATGTGCCCGTCTCGCAATGCTCAATCCTATCCACTTTCTGTAATAAATATTTATACACTTGTAATATAAACACTCTTGTATAATTGTACCTTCCGCTATTGGTGCTGTGCACTGGTGGGATATTTTGAATAAATACTATTTGTCAATGACCTATCAATGGCTATTACTCATTCACACCTATGATGAATCATTTCTATTGTATTGTATTGTAATAACAGTTCAAACACAATGAAGCTTGTATTCGTAAGCAAAATTACAAAATTTGATTTAGGCCGGGTATTTTCATCTCTGGTTAAACTACTGATGCACGCGAGGCGAGACGAGACGAGACGAGAAATATAAAACGTCGATCTCGTTTCGTTTTCGGATCTGTAATCTCGATCTCGCTCTCGTTCTCGCATAATTTTTTGGGTTTCGTCTCGTTCTCGCACGAGAATCTCGCGAGACTCTCGCTATAAAAATAAGCGCTTGCGCACTACGTATTTACGTAACAGTGTAACTATAAGAGACAAGTTCGCGCCAATCGCACCGTCTTCCGTGTATTTACAGTCGTATATAAGTATAAATATAATAAAGAGACGAAACACTAAATTCTGGTCACCAAATAGGGGATTAAAGATTATATTTCCTGTACATTACCTTAAGACAGTTGTATGTATTTTATACAAATTCCATACCGAAAGTTTCTAACACAAGATCCTATATTTCCAGTAAAATTATAACATACTGTCAACTGCACTTGACACTGACACCATTCAATCAGAATTTTCTTAATGTAGCAGCTGTTTCCAGAGTTATAGCAAAGCTGACTAATATATATGATATTTAATTTCTTTATAATTTTTTAACTCTATGTCCATTTAATATGAAGTATAAAATGCATTCAAATCGTATAGAGAATAAATAATTCTTTAATATTTATAATAACATTAAATGTGAAAAAATGATATTTAACACCGGTTTTTCAAGAAAAACTGTTAAAATCTTCAAATGATGGTACTTCCGGTTGACCAATTGTAACCAAAATCTAATCAGCTCTTCACATGGATGTAACGAAGAGGAATACGAAAGAATTATAATTTTTGGAATTTTAGTATTAGAGTTATCGCATTAGAAAATTTTGTCACACACAGACACACACACACACACACACACACACACACACACACACACACACACACACACACACACACACACACACACACACACACACACACACACACACACACACACACACATACAGACATCATCGTAAAAATAGTAAAATCGTATTCTAGGGACCCTAAAACGTGCTTATTCATCAAAAACTCACCACCGAATTTTTTGACCAAAGACAATACCTTCCTTACCTAAAGGTGAAATAGTGAATAGTGAAAGTAGATGCTTAATAACGAATATTAATAAATAAATAAAATGATATAATTGAAATACTTCGGAAATAAGGGGGTTTTTGTTTTAGCAGCTCGTCACTCATATGGAATCCATATATATTATTTTGATTGGCGCCTTAGTTAGGGGGGTGTAGTCTACTACTAATGGAAGTAGACAAATTCAAATAGCGAACACGTGGCTACCAGTCCAGTACTGCAATTCTCAAACAGTTTTTATTTGAATATAAATTTCTTGAATTAAACTTAATAATTTTGATACACTTGCAATTATAAAGCATGTAGACTTGTACAGTGTTAACAATATAAATTTGTTTTTTATAAATATTTCAAGAACATTTTAGATCCACGTAGAAAACAGTTTTATATACAAACTTACATTCGTGACGTCACATCTATATTTCCAAATTTCGGGGGACGATAACTCGCTTATTAATAGGAATTTTTTCACCAGATTTTCACCAATAGTCTTAGTTTTACTTATACTTTCTGATGAAATTATAATAATTATTTCAATACGAATATACTGTTTATTCATTAACGGTCACCAGAAAATGTGATGTTGGTAAATAATAATAGTAGTTATAAATAAAATAATAATTTAAATTAACTAAATTGTGATCTCCAAAGTATTTCAATATGAACATCTGTTAATACATTCTGTCATCAGTAAAACGAATTAAAACATTAAACAATTCTTTTTTGGTAACTTTATTAACCGCTACATTTGTAACCTGCCGGCAACCAATCACTCAGCTTTTCTTCGTTTTGGCTCCCATCGACGCTTAATATAACATCCTTTACTTTTCAGGGGTGGCAAGAAAATGTTAACCGTGATTTTAACTGGGGTGAATTAGGGACTGAAATATTGGAGATAACTAGTTATACCAATCGACTCTAGATAGACTCAATAATATAGTGAATTCATATGATTTTCACATTCACGTATTCTATGCGCGAATTAGCGTTGACTCCACTCCTTGGAGGGTGCATTGTTCATTGAATTTATGAGTCAAAGCTATAAAGTTAAAAATACTTTTTATTGCGAGACTCTCGCAAGAATCTCGAGAGATTTCTCGTTTCTCGCAGTTGTTATACCGATCTCGCCTCGAATTTTAAACTGCAATCTCGCTTTCGTTCTCGTCTCGCATTATGCAACGAGACGAGACGAAATGCGAGAGTACTCTCGCCTCGTCGTGCATCACTAGGTTAAACTCATAGGCTGGTAGCAAAAGCCCTGCTTTAAAAAATGTCGAATTCCACCCTTATGTTTAAAGAATAATTTTTTAATACTTTCGTCGCGTGGGGTCAATATGACCCCACGCTTTGTTAACTCCAGATAATTTTAAAACTAGGCATCTTTTAACGCACTTCCCTGCTCTGCCTTCTTAGCTAGACCTCTTACGGATATAATAATAATAATAATAATAATAATAATAATAATAATAATAATAATAATAATAATAATAATAATAATAATAATAATAATGATAATAATAATAATAATAATAATAATAATAATAATAATAATAATAATAATAATAATAATAATAATAATAATAATAATAATAATAATAATAATAATAATAATAATAATAATAATAATAATAATAATAATAATAATAATAATAATAATAATAATAATAATAATAATAATAATAATAATAATAATAATAATAATAATAATAATAATAATAATAATAATAATAATAATTTATTATTTTGCGTATGTCATAAAAATCATCACTAATAAAACAAGTATAAATGAATACAATAAATATAAACAATTACAAACAAAGATCTAAATTAGATATATAATTTAATGCTTCAAATAATAGTAATAATAATAATAATAATAATAATAATAATAATAATAATAATAATAATAATAAAAACTTTATTGCCCAACAGAATCTTCAATTACAGGGTAAAGAATAATTCAGTTAAAAAAATACAATTAATAATACAATAATTAAAACTTACATATAGACATAAGTTTTAAACAAAAATATCTTCAATTAAGGAGTCTGCATTACGATACATCACATGTATGGGCGATTGCTGGAGAACATCAGTAAGATCAGTAGGTAGATGCCTTGATGCAATCCTGGGTACATGGATTAGGAAGCGTGTTAGCAAAGAAGGTGAGTCAATGCAGTTATACTCGTATGGAGAAGTGACCACAGGAATCGTGCGCTGGAAACTTCTCGCCTGTAACTCAAGGATGGTAACCAATGACGAAGAATTGAAATCTGTGCCACGATCGGGGTATGTATGGTCGATTTTATGAGATTTATTTCAAAAATATACGAGTATCAGTGTCTAGAGTCATGTTAGTTGTTATTTAGTAAATAACTAGTAGCTTTGTTCATAGAACGGTTTGAAACCGACAGCAACCGTCAGAGGCATGCGCACTAATGCGCAGTTACATAAAAGCGTTCACTGAGTCACAAATTTCAAACTCTGACTACTAGTTGGGTGTTCACAGAAGTTTTCTGACTGGTTGGCAACGATCAGTTTGCAATCAGGCCCGTAGGGCCGAGATGTTGCAAGCATTCGAAACAAAACAATGATGTCATATTTTCGTAGCAGGTATCACGAAATATGTTTTACATCTATCACGATTTTGATATCATAGATATCGAGTTCTACTTTTTCGATTGATATTAAAAGTGCTATTTTTTGACAGCTAACAGTCTGTAAAATATCACTTTTACTGCCTATTACATAGCACCTGCATAGAAACGCATAGGAACCGTTCAACAAACATAATTTGATGGCGATAACTTTCAAAATAGGTATTAAAAATTATCATTAAATTGATATTAATTTTCAATCGGCAACGCGGCACTAAACACAGATTTACAGCTTCGACAGCATTCATTGCTTTGGCTACGCCTCGGCAATGAAACGGTAGCCCCTGCTGCAAATCTGGTACTTTAGTTAAACAAATAACTATTTCTGGTCGAATAGCATACAATTTTTTTTCAGTAGAGGAGACCGGTGTCAATTGTGACAGGTGTCAAATGTAACAAGGGTAGGTAACAGGGCCATCTTTTCGAAGTAGATTAAAACGCGCTTGCAGAGTGAAGCAGAAAGAGTCATAGCTCTTTGGTATTTAGTGTATAACTACATACGCGCAAATACGGCGTCTGTTTCTGACGAATGTCTGTAAATCGACAAAAAAGCAAATACAGGTAGTGACATACAATGTACAATATTTCAAGATAAGGATCAGTTTGTGAGTTATAAATGCTTTAAAAATATCTTTATGAGTGAAGCGGTCTCAGTTGAACACATGCCACGGTGTCGATTGTAACGTGTTTAATAAGTAAGTACAGTATTGATCATTATAAAAAAATACAAGAAAAAACCACTGCTATCAAAAACATAAAAGAAGAGGGGCAAAAAAAACGAAAAACAGTTCCGAAAGTAACAATCGCAGATTACTTTTCATATGGCTTCGATGAGGAAACTCTCTGATAAGTATTGGCCCATATTTTTTGAGCACAGGAGATTGGTTGCAGTAGCGAAAATGTAAAATCTGGACACCGGGCAAGTTAAATTGTACGAAGAAAGACCTATTTTATGTTTACCTAAACTGCAATTTCGGTAGCGACTAAAGGCATTGGTCAAAATGGTCCATATCACCAACAGAATATATATTTTGTTTGCTTTTTATTGAGTCATCTGAATTTTGTATTTTCTGAGGTAATAAATAAATGTTTATTTTTTCATTAATTTCTTCTAATATCTGTTATTTTATCTTATTGCATCACTGTTAAAATTTGTTACAATTAACACTGGCCCTGTTACTATTGACACCAGTTAGGTATTAATTGTAACATTTGGAATGCCTGACTAAAAATCCTTATACTTTTATATTTGTCACATTTTCAAAAGTTTCAAATTCAAAATATTATTCACTAAGGTAGGTAGGTTCTCATATAAGTAATTTCAAAATTTCGAAATGTAACGTTAACTCGTGAAAAATAAAAATTTAAATTTTGTAAAAATTGACACCGGTCTCCCCTACCTATTTTTAATACATCTTTAAAAGTTACCAACGCAAATTTTGGTTTTTGATTTAACTTTGGTGCTAAGAGAAAAAAAATCATCCTAAACTTTAAAATGTTACTTTAATATTGTTATATATATATATATATATATATATATATATATATATATATATATATATATATATATATATATATATATATATATATATATATATATATATATATATATATAAATGTTATTTGTAGAACACAAATAGCAAAAATAATTGCATTTGTCTTTTGTATAAGAATAACTACAATTCGTGAGTGAGAGAAAGTTGGTTCGGAAATAACCATGGTATCTTCAAACGTTGAAACAATTACATCGCTGTGAAGTTGAAACCTATGACTAACTAACTTAAACTAATGAGAACTAAACTAAAGCGATATGAAACCAAAGCAACGACCTTAAAATCAAATGTAGTTTCCGACGGTGGCGGTGAACTGTAGGTGGAATGCGTGTTGGTCAGGTCCCGTACACTTCTAGTTCTAATCGCCGAGATAATTAGTGATAGTAAAAACCAAATTTATGTTCCTGTTCTAGGAATTATGAAAACAGAAATTTCTACCAATGACCATAATCAAATTGTTCGGAAGATGCGGTTTCCTTGTACTCACACAAAGCTTGATAAAATTTATAGAAACAGGCGATTATCCAAAGTTCGCTTTAAGTAGTAGGTAATTTGAAAAAATTGAAAACTCCGTACAAATTTTATTTTAGGGTTATGTGGATGTAGATACTAGGTGGTCTGTTGTAATTTGGACAGCCCGGGTTCGATTCCGATCAACGTCACAGTTGAAAATTATTTCCAATTTCCAAATAGCAGAAAAATGATCCCTGTGGTGTGATCTGCCATGACTGCTTCAAGAGCCTGTGATGTAAGGTCTGGTTAATGCCCTCTAAGGTCTAAAGTATAGGGCGCGAGCAGACACGTGCCTCGAGCGTCCTTGACGTACAAGGAATCAGCTGATTTGTGTGCGCATGTCATTTTGACAACAACAATGTCACTTTGACAAAAACAATGTTTTGACTTATTTAGATTTTGAACTGCTAAAATGTTATTATTATTATATAATTTTCAGGCAGTAAAACACATGAAATTAAAAATAATAACTTCTCAACAGTTCAAAAATTAAATAAGTCAAAACATTGGCCTTGTCAAAGTGACATTGTTGTTGTCAAAATGACAAGCGCACACAAATCAGCTGATTCCGTGTATGTCAAGGACGCTCGCGCCCTATACCAACCTTGAAATGCTTGGAATCAGCTGAATTGTGTTCGCGTGTCACTTTGACAAGAACAAGGCCGATTTGACAAGACGAATGTTTTGACTTATTTTGATTTTGAACTGCCAAATTGTTAATATTTTACAAATTTCAGGCAGTAAAACACATGACCTTAAAAATAGTAACATTTTAACAGTTCAAAATGAAAATAAGTCAAAACATTGGTCTTGTCAAAATGACATTGTTCATATTAAGATTTTAGTTAGCTAGCCTTGAATATAACAAGTGACAATTGAATCCTCCAACATAGTAAGAAATCAGGAAATTAAAAATAAATAAATAAATATATCATCACGGCTTATTACCCATTGCTGGGTGTGCCAATCTGCTTTTGTATACAGATATCGGTAAAGGTGATATATTTGCACCGTGCGGGCGCTTACCAGGCGTCACCTCACGGACACTCATTGCTGGCGTGGAGAGTGCACCACAGGGGTCAATTTTGTGCCATTTAAAATTGAAAATATTTGGCGTCGGTCGGGATCGAACCCGGTTCCCCAGATTCTCGACCTGACACTCAGGCACGCGGCCACGAGACCCCATAAATCAAAAAAAAAATCAGGAAATTCATCATCTAAAAAGGATGTTAGCGAATGCTTTGGCCAAAATTCGAGGACTGTCATTAAAAATGCTATGAAAAAATAAGAAGTTCCTCAACCATTTTTCGATTTTCTCAATTTTTTTTGTTTACGTTTCTAAGTAACGTAGTATGTAATTTTTAATTGGCATACATTATTTCAGTAATTCTCAAAATCGGTATTATGTATAAAACATATTTTTTTAAAAGAAACTGTTAGCCGAAGAGAAAAATCTGATGTGGCCAACACAATACCTCCCGTAATTTAATTTTTATTAATTCAAATATACATACTGACATATTTACTTATTCTGAAAACTATATTAAGTCCTAACCAATATAACTATGGTTCTATTTACTATTTTCTTTTTAGAATGTTACTATTAGCAATTTGAAATGATTAGTTCTTGGACAGTGACATTTATATGTCAGTTACATACATTTGAGATATGAACTGTGTAAACAAGGAGTTGTGTTTGCGGTTTATTTAAAGCGTAGGCTCCGGGATTTAAATTATAGATAATTTTATAAATTTATCCATAAAATATATAGAAAATGTAACTACCGTTTTACCTTCCGTCACCTTTAGGTAAGGAAGGTATTGTCTTTGGTCAAAAATTTCGGTGGTGAGTTTTTAATGAATAAGCATGTTTTAAGGTCCCTAGAATACGATTTTACTATTTTTACGATGATGATGATGATGATGATGTGTGTGTGTGTGTGTGTGTGTGTGTGTGTGTGTGTGCGCGCGCGCGCGTGCGTGTGTGCGCGTGTGTGTGTGTGCGTGAGTGCGTGCGTCTACGATAACTAATACTACAATTCAAAAAATTATAATTCTTTCGTATTCCTCTTCGTTGCATCCATATAAAGAGCTGATTAGATTTTGGTTATAATTGGTCAACCGGAAGTACCCTCATTTGAAGATTTTAACAGTTTTTCTTGAAAAAAACTATGTTAAATATCATTTTTTCACATTTATTGTTATTATAAATATTAAAGAACATTGTATTCTCTATACGATTTGACTGCATTTTATACTTCATATTAAATGGATATAGATTTATAAAATTATAAAGAAATTAAATTTCATAAATTAGCCAGCTATGTTAGAAACAGCTACTATATTAAGAAAATTCTGATTGAAAGATGTCAGTGTCAAGTGCAATTGACATATTCGTAGTATATTTGTATTATAATTTTTTTATAGGTTACGGAGCTACCCCATTTACCACTTGCGTTCTTAAAATATCGAATCCAGTAGCTATAATCAAATCCCAATTTGAACGCCGGATTCGAAATCCTTGGGGTCGAATTAAGGGGTTGCCATGTCTAACTCAAAAAAATTTTCCCCGCTCGAAATTGAAAAAGGTTGTGTTTTTTTGGCAAAAAAAAAATATTTTAACTCCGATTTGTATCAAATTTTGTATTCGTTAACTAGGGACAAAGGACTAATGGATAGCTAAATCTGACCCCCTAGGGGTTGATGTTAAGGGAGTTTGAAGTGGGTTTTTGGAAATAACTGTCTAATAATGTTTCTCTATGTGATTGCAGGATCAACAGCGGACCAAGGACCACTTAAGGACATCTCAGGATACATTATTAAATAATTAATTTAATTAAAAAATTTAGTTAGTGTAGGATATATTCAAAAAAAATATTTTTTTTCAAATACCGTACGCCTTACCTTCACCCATGAATTCCTTTTAGCTTATAATATAAATAAAATGTTTGTAATTGTTCTAATTGTTTTTGGTATTTATTGTGTAGAGGGTGTACTATTATTAATTTTGTAACAATTATGTACTTGTAATTGTTGCAACAAATATTTATTTTTATTTTTAAAAAAATATTTTATTTATTCTTTTACTGATAGGTATTTGTTCAAAACGCCATTGACCCCTAAACTTTGTTGATTTTTTAAATATATCTTATTTTTATATTTTAAATACATGCCTATATATAATTCGACACTTTTCTAAAGCGTATATCCTTTAAAAAACTTTAAATTCCGAATGCTACCTGAAAGTAGCATTTATGCACGATTAAATTTTTTTTAGAGTGCATGGATACTACCTGAATGTAGCATCTATGCACGATTAAATTTTTTTTAGCGTGCATAGATGCTACTTGAAAGTAGCATCTATGCACGATCAATAATTTTTACCTCTCGCTAAGAGAGGTATTGTATTCATGCCAAAAATCGCATATCCAGATTTTAATGAATAAGCACGTTTTAAGGTCCCTAGTATCCGAATATAACATTTTTACGATGATGTCCGTATGTGTGTGTGTGTGTGTGTGGATGTTGGATTCACTATATTTCAAATACTATGAGACTTTAGACATTTTTAACTACGGATTCCTCAATCTAACAATAATGGGAAGAGTCCAGTCAGTTTTGGTAACAATTGGACAACCGGAAGTAGTAGTTACAAGAAAAAAATCGTCTAAATATTATTTATCGAAAATTTATGTAAATACTTATATTAAAGAACGTTAAATTCTTTATTCGATAAATATAAATTCATTATTATATCTTCTATAGATTTAGAGATAAAGAAAGGCATATAAAATAATTTGATGTAAAAAATCTCAGATCAAACTACTACAAGGCAAGAAATTCAAATGTTTGTAATTGACACATAAATGTCACTGTCAAAAATATTTGTATGCCTCTGTCAAAAATATTTGTATATTATTGTGAAGATTATGAAAATAAAAAAAAGTCAACAACGCAAAAGAATATACGTAAAAAAGAATATAAAAGGAATTTGCGAAAAAATGACGAATATAAAGAAAAAGAAAAGGAAAGTAGAAAAAGAAAATTTCAGGATATTGAATATAAAGAAAATGTAAGTATTGTACATAATTTATTTTAAAATATCCCATAGATTTTGCAAATATATGTGAGAATTATTTTGTAGTGAGACATGAATATATGTATTTGTATTTAAAAATATTTTTCGTTTTATGCGTACAACCAGGTAAAATATCTGGCGAGAGGTTATGTGTTGGCCACATCAGATTTTTTAGCGTGCATAGATGCTACTTTCAAGTAGCATCTATGCACGATCAAAAATTTTGTTCAAACATTATGAAAATTGGTATGCTTATGTTGCTCGTAGAATCTAATGTTAATATCGCTAGGGGTGTATAAATGACGGTTTTTCAGTTTTAGACTTTTCCTTGTGGAGATCGGACCGATGCATATCAAGCTTGTTTTACTCGTTTTGGTCAGTACTATATGCGCTCTAAATTTTTTTACAGTATTTTTGAAACACCCTTTATGTCTAAATAAAACCAAGTATTTCGATAATTAAAATGAATAATAAGTTTCACCATTTAGGAGTTGACACAATTAAAGAAATCATATTTATATAGTTTTATAAGTGTTGAAATACGTAGATCCATTTAAGTGACTCCAATTATTAGGGAACTCTAATGTTTGAGAACAAAATGGACACCTACGTTACAATATGTAAAAAAAATTATTACGGCTTAACGAATAACAATTAAGACTTTCTAGAAATACATATAGCTTTATGAAGTTTCATAAGAAAAAAAAAATAAAGAAAAAAATGAAGGACCCCCATTCAGATCATGGAACTTCCGTTTTATTTTACGTATAAAATCATCTGAATTGAGTTTGCGAAATTTAACAGCAATATCGAAATACCGATCATGTCCAATGCACAGGATGCACGTACTTGATAATATGTTTTCTTTGATCAGTATCTCCGATAATTAATTTAATTTTATTGTAATGCATTCATGTTGAAATTCAGAAATCAGTGAATTTTAATGCGGGTATGCCAATCCCACGTTCTCAATCATATAAATTTAAGACTACATCAGAACAAGAACCGGATACAGTAGCTGTTATAACTACTTATTATCAATAATTATGTATGAATTTTAATAATCAGTAATATACCTGCCTACACAAAATAAAGTATACATCGTCATATTTTGCTTATAAATATTGATTACTTGTTTTTTGTAAAATAACAGATGTAGCTTAAACGAAACTTTTCAATACTTTAATTATAACATAAAGACTTAATGCAATTCACAGTATACATTGCAAAAATAAAAATCTGATGTAGTCAGCACATAACCTCTCGCCAGATATTTTACCTCGTTGTACGCATGAAACAAAAAATATTTTTAAATACGAATACATATATTCATGTCTCACTACAAAATAATTCTCACATATATTTGCAAAATCTATGGGATATCTTAATATAAATTATGTACAATACATACATTTTCTTTATATTCAATATCCTGAAATTTTCTTTTTCTGCCTTCCTTTTCTTTTTCTTTATATTCGTCATTTTTTCGAAATTTCCTTTTATATTCTTTTTTACGTATATTCTTTTGCGTTGTTGACTATTTATTATTTTCATAATCTTCATAATAATGTACAAATATTTTTGACAGTGGCATACAAATATTTATGACAGTGACATTTATGTGTCAATTACAAGCATTTGAATTTCATGCCTTGAAGTAGTTTGATTTGAGAATTTTTACATCAAATTATTTTAAATGCCTTTCTTTATCTCTAAATCTATAGAAGATATAATAATGAATTAATATTTATCGAATAAAGAATTTAACGTTCTTCAATATAAGTATTTACATAAATTTTCGATAAATAATATTCAGATGATTTTTTTTTTGTA
The DNA here is from genome assembly GCA_963082715.1 of Harpalus rubripes. Taxonomy (NCBI): domain Eukaryota; kingdom Metazoa; phylum Arthropoda; class Insecta; order Coleoptera; family Carabidae; genus Harpalus; species Harpalus rubripes. The sequence continues at coordinate 67,318,779 of OY720451.1, forward strand.
ACTTCTACTTCCGTTTGTCCAATTGCTACCAAAACTTAATCAACTCTTCCCATTATTGTTAGATTCAGGAATCCGTAGTTAAAAATGTCTTAAGTCTTATAGTATTTGAAAAATCGTGGATCCAACATCCACACACACACGCACACATCCACACAAACACACACACGGACATCATCGTAAAAATGTTATAATCGGATTCTAGGGACCTTAAAACGTGCTTATTCACTAAAATCTGGATATGCAATTTTTAGCATGAACTCAATACCTCTTAGGAAAAAAATTATTGGAGATGCAGTCTTGGTAAAATGATTTTATTAGATTTTCATTTATTTAACAATCAGGGCTATGTTAATAATATACAGTTGGAAAAACTAACAATTATATTACGAAAATGAATTAATATAAGGATGAAAATATCTTCATACAATTTACACAGTTATAAAATACGTTCATACATCAATTGTTATAGCTATTAACATACCTAGGAATGTTATAAGCAGATGTTGGTTTGAAATCCGAGCTCGTAGAGATTTGAAGACATTTAAGGCTTGTTATGATTCATCATTTCCGTGGTTTGTTCAATAGTTTATCGGTTTCAGAAAATTAAGACATTATTATTAAATAATATTTTTTGAAAATATTTTATTATGCTGCATTTAGAATGCTATGATAAACAGAAAAATTATTTTGACATATATCAATATGACAAATATTCAAGTTACATGTTTTATTCATCATGTTTATTATTTTCGAATAAAGTAAACTGTGTTAAGTAAGATACACTAACGATATCTGTATGTAATAATGGACAACATTATAACTAAAACTATTATAATTACCCCTTAACCTAAAAATAAATTTTAATAAAAACTAAATACATATTTCGAGTTAAACAGAGTACTCAACATGTCAACCATGCCAGAGGTACTAACAACTCTGTTAGTTAGTTCTTAGGACCTATGGCATGGTTGACATGTTGAGTAATCTTGACTACTCTGTTTAACTTTCCCTTGTTGAACTACTGATGATGAGAACTTAGTTCTCGAAATACGTATTTAGTTTTTATTAAAATTAATTTTAAGGTCTTAATCTTAATTATAATAGTTTTAGTTATATTTAACCTTAGACTCCATCTAATATTAATTTTTAATATGACAGCATTATACTTTCATTTTATTTTATTTTTATTTTGTAGACTGTTGTTGACAAGTCTGAATGAGCTACTTGCGTGCCATTTTGTTATTTAATATTTTTGAAGAGACGATAAAAACTTGCTACACATATTTTTTCTTTTGGCAAAATTTTCATTAATTGGCCAGAAAAAAATTAATGAAATTTTAATATTTAAATTACCGCCATATATGACGTAGAATTACGCCGAACCAATGAGTGGCCGTAAGGCCATAGTATCGGTACGCCCCATAGCAACGACATGTGCGGGTAATTTAAACATGACAGATCACCTGTTTGACATTTGAATAATAGTTTGGAGTTTAATATTTTTGTTTGTCATTTTAATCTTGTACGAGTATAAGCTAAGTTAAAATTCTTCAAAATTCTGCTTAACAAATCGAAATACGTAATAAAAGTAACAGAATCCACGCAAATTGCAAATAAGAAAGAAGAGAGACAGTGACAGAAAAAAGAACTAATGTCAAAATCATATTAAAACTCGCACTCGCTCGCCATCTACAGGTTACCTTCTTAAATATGCTTCCCTTTCTCCAGTTCAAAATAATGACGTTAAAGAAAATCTTCTTATTTAATTTATTAAAAAGCATATTTTTTTATAAATAAAATTTATATTTTTACAGGCGTTTTCAATATTACTTTTGGTATATAGTGATAGATATCAGATTTTCAGTATCACGCAAGTAGCCTATTGTAATAATATTACCGTACATGCAGATACAGTTATTACTTAATTACCAGCCTACTTTTGTGTAAACAAAGGCTTAATCTCCTGAAACCGGTAAACAATTAACTTTTGTAGCTCTGATAGCGTGATTCTTGTAAACCTGTAATATCTATCTAAAAACGTACCAATAAAGCTCTAAATTTTAAAAAAAGATGAACCATATTTCACAGAAAACACATGTAACAAAAAATTGTAATTAACATACAAATTTCAAGTCGTGAAACCTATAATTAGATTGAAAATGTTGTTGAAAGTCGCATTTAACAAAAAGAATTTTAAGTTACATAGTTAATAGCTCATTTTCTCTATACAGCAATTTGAACTGAAACTAATTATCCTCAAATCCAAATATATAATTAGCGAAAATATTTTAAATGAGTAGAAAAAATTGAGTTAGAGCTAAATTGTTCCGCTTTGAAGGCGTGAATCCTTAGTAAATATTCAGACATTGACAGTTATTCATGATTGCATCCAATACATCTGACTAGGTGAAAGGTAATCACCCAAGTCTCCGTTCATTACCAGTGGGCAAGCACCGGTCGCTTTACAAATACGTCATTACGCTGCGGCCTAACCTATCATTTGTAGTTTCTAATAGTGGTTTTTTGTACCGACTCGAGATTAAATTTACATTATAGCAGAGCACAAGAGAAGATGAGCAACCCGTAAACACGCAATGACTTTTTAAATTGTTTAATGTATCTTTAAATCTTATATGAATGGTTTCGTGAAACGGATGGCTACTGTCGAATTTTGACCATTTCCAAAGAAGAAAGAACTGTTGTTGCTTTGTAGGATTCCTGTTCTTTTTCAATTACAGTAAATGACATTAGATGAGAAGATGTAATAAGAAAATTAATTAGAAATCTCAAATAATAACAGCAGTATAGCACAAGTGTACGGTATTATTAATTATGTTTCAAATGCCTCTTTCAAGTTGCTTCTTTCTTTACCACCCAACTTTTAACGTCTTTAATGATGTACAGTCTTGTGTAATAAAACAGGTGCAAGGGATCTTAGTCTATATAACTACGAAACGTATCTTTAAACTTTTAAAAATAATTTCGCCAACTTTTACTTGTTATTGCCAACTTAATAAACTGGAATAGTAAGTCGCATTTTACTTCAAAGGAATAAATATAAAGTTCTCCGTAAAAACTAATAAATACGCAATGCAAAATATTTATTCAAATATTCATTTCGAATAATAAAAATATATTAACTCATGTCTAAAACCGAAAAGACGAACAAAAAATCTGATGCGGCCAACACATTACCTTCCGTCAGTTACATGAGGCATTTAGGTACGAAAATTCTACCGGTGAACTGTTACCGGTAAACAGCTGTTTATCAGGTCATAGCTACCGGAATCGATATTTTAAGGACACAAGTGGTAAACAGGGGTAGATCCATAACCTACAAAAAAATATTAAAATTTGAAACAGGTTAGAAATTTAATGTACGTAGTTAACAAACTGAGCAGAGTCCTACTTTGAACACATTTCCAATTTTACCGCGCGCACTTCGCTTTGCATCACTACCTTTTTTGAGATTAGATTCTTCATGAATCCAGTAGATGAATCTGGTAGATATTATACAATTTTCGAACACGGTAACTTTTTACCACTCGTGTTTTTGAACACAGTCGGTAGATGCGGTATCTACCGGTAGAATTTTCGAAAATGCGTTTGTATTTTCTATAAAATCCATACAGAAAGTTCCTTGCAAAAGATTCTAAATTTCTTGTATATACATTACTTTTCGACAGTTGTATTTTATACAAATTCCATACAGACAGTTTCGAGCAAAAAGATCCTATATTTCGAGTAAAACACAAATATACTACGAATATGTCAATTGACACTGACAACTTTCATTCATAATTTTCTTAATATAGTAGCAACATAGCTAGCTAATTTATGAAATTTAATTTCTTTATAATTTTATAACTCTATATCCATTTAATATGAAGTATAAAATGCAGTCAAATCGTATAGAGAATATAATGTTCTTTAATATTTATAAATAAAATAAATAAATAAATAAATATATCATCACGGCATATTACCCATTGCTGGGTGTGCCAATCTGCTTTGTTCGCAGATATCAGTCATGATGATGACATATTTGTACCGTGCGGGCCTTTACCAGACGTCACCTCACGGGCACTTATTGCTGGCGTGGAGAGTGAACCACAGGGGTCAATTTTGTGCCATTTAAAATTCGAAAAATATTTGGCGTCGGTTTGGATCAAACCCGGTTCCCCAGATTCGCGACCACGAGACCCCATATTTATAAAAACATTAAATGTGAAAAAATGATATTTACCATCGTTTTGTCTAGAAAAGCTGTTAAAATCTTCAAATGAGGGTACTTCCGGTTGACCAATTATAAACAAATCTAATCAGCTCTTCATGTGGATGCAACGAATAGGAATACGAAAGAATTATAATTTTTGGAATTGTAGTATTAGAGTTATCGTAGACGAAAATTTTTTTACACACACAGACACACACACACACACACACACACACTCACATACAAACATACACACGCACACACACACACACACACACACACACACACACACACACACACATCATCGTAAAAATAGTAGAATCATATTCTAGGGACCTTAAAACGTGCTTATTCATTAAAAACTCACCACCGAATTTTTTGACCAAAGACAATACCTTCCTTGTATGCTTCGCTTCCTTATGACGAAAACCTCACAAATAAGATTAGTAGAATTCTTCGTAAGGAGATTCGTTTACTACTCCGTATGTTAAACTTTGACATATGTTGATGTACAAGTAAAATATGTCATCCCTCTTCAGTTATTAGGGATTTACCAGACTCTATGTGTCTGCGGGAATGTTTGCAATGTACAGACTGGTAGAACATAGAACTATTTATTCAAGATCAATGAACACCAACGATCGAACCAACCTCGGAAATCGTCAGTTGAAGAGCTTATCCTGGAGGACTTCCACCAAATAAAATTCGAAGAAACTAGTGTTATTGACGTACACGCCTCAATAACAAGTTAATTAGAAAAGCCATAGAGATTTAAAAAATCAAGAATAAAAATCTCATTCAATGTGACGGTTTAGAACTTAGTCGAGCATGGCTTCCTATATTAAATATGTTATAATATGTCACCTTAGTTACTTGTTGCTACTGTTTTCTTATTATTTACGTTTTTCCCTGAAGAAGTGTATGCTGCCAAATCGTTGTTTTAATAATATTCTATAGATGTTTCAACTGAGCTAATCCATATCAGTTTACAATTCATTTCGGTAATAATGACATAATTTGTACTCTTGAAGGTGTTTATCAGGCAACATCTTACGGACTCATAGGAGTTTTGGAGAGAGCACCACAGGGGTCACTTGTATAAAAGATCATTTAGTATTTTTAATTTTTAAAATGATTTAAAAATAGTAGTAACTAATTATAAAATGTTAATAGGTATTCATACATGTGTGCATTCCAATTAGTTGTACATTGTCTATTCCTAATGAATGTGTTGACAGTCCGAAACAATTAAAACTACAATAAATCTTGGGCAAGGTGTTGCAAACAATTTTCGCTCGATCATTTATCAAAATTAGGTTAAAAAGAATAGAAATCAGCGTGAATGTGGAGACAATTAGAGAAGTATTCTCCGTTGGAATTCGGGTGTTTGAAGGTAGAGGCGGAGTTCCGTCTGCCAAGAAATTTTACACGCGAACGATTATGAACGCAACTCAGTCAAAATACGAAAACTGAATCATAAGTCATTTTATTTATATCTGGAATTAGGTAACAAATATACTGTTTCCATCAAAAAATACGTCAAGTTATCTCGTCTATTTGGGTCGTACCACAAATAAGTATGCTCATTTAATTAACTACACAACATACCTTCTATAACAACTGATCACGTTACCATATGTGAAGGTGGAGCCCGTTTTTCTTTTCCAGTTTTAAATTGGAAATAGTTACAAAGTACGTTTATTTAAAGAACCAGGATATATACAGGGTGTAAATGAAATAAGTGCATTAAATTTGACCAGTAGTATAACTCATCGAGAGCAACAATATTTCTTAATAACTTTTTCTCGAAATCGCATATTTTTTTAGCATTTTTACCACCCCGTAAATTGACGAGTCGTTCCAAATATTTTCGTGATAATTGAATGCAGCAGCAATAGCTATGAAAAATTTTGTTTTAGCAATTGACAGTCCTGTCAATTGTTGCAATTAAATTTTGACATTAGTAATAAACTTGTTTATAAGGTAAAATTCTGTCAAAATGCGAGTACACAGACATTGTAATTACTTACCTATGGTTTATTTATTTATTTTTTTACTCGTATCTGTACTACATTTTACTTGACATCACGGTTGACATAAAGACAGTGTCATGGAGTTGCCATCGCATTTACACGGAGCGTTTCCAAATCATCACCAAATCATTCTGTTCTTAATATTCGCACATTTGTTAATCTTGTATATCTTTATCACAATACGGAGTGTCACATATGACAATTTTTAAAAAAGCAACAGTTGTATCCATACCATGTGCAAAAAGTTCAATGTTTTCAGCACATAACAGACTTCAATTTTGGGAATGGCTCATAATGTTCATTCATGAGACTGAATTTACTTGGGAAGGTGTATTTATTATGCACAATACACATCTTGACAGACGAAAATGCTGTAAAAATTTTCATTAAAAAATGTTTGGGGAACAATAAATGGACGATTAATTATTGGTACTCATGTACTTCTTTTAAATGGACAAAAGTTTGTACTTACATTTTTTGAATAACGAATTTAAACTATTATGATTTGTCGACGATAAATAATTATCTCATAACCTAATAACTATGCTTTTTCACTTCCTCTAGTTACCCCGTCCCTCCTTGTCTTCCTGTATTCACACTATTCATAGGTGATAAAAAGCCTGTTTCAATACACAACTTTATAATTTTGTTATCCAAAAATAAATTCAATGAAGAATGCACCGTACATGGAATGGAGTCAACACTAATTATATATTGCATAGAAAATTATATGAATTCACTATATTTTTTGAGTCTGTCTATAGTCGATTTCGATTGGTATCGGTCCCAGAGCGAGGAAATCCAAAATAAAGACAAAATCGGTTTTGCAACAAATAGAACTAGTTTGCTCCAATATTTCAGTCCCTAATTCACCCCAGTTAAAATTTCGGTTAATAAAAATATTGCTCTATCATTAATATTACCCGAGATACCTTAAAAAATCATCGAAAATGAGACATCCTATAAATATGTGCTTCTACGACAGAAATATAAATTATAGTTCGAAAATGTATTTCCGTAAAAATATGGTTATTATGGGTTTGTGAGTAGGGCGGAATATAATTAAAGAGTAAATTAATATCAATTTTTCAGGTGTCGTACAAAGATGTTTGCCAAGACAAATTCTCTACCTTGTCAAGTTTTTATGAGGTAGAAGTTTTTACCATCATAAATATAAATAGGTAAAAAAGCAAATAAATCAGAGTCATATTCTTCTCCGCTGCATTATCGCAACCGTTATTAATTACGTTTAAGATCGTAACATAAAAAGCCGTGTCGGTATAAATAAAAGCGTTAATAGAGCGACGTAATTACACCAATTAGCATATTGAAAAGCAAAACGTGAAACTTCCTTTCCATTATCATTACCGGATACATATGACCAGCATCGAAAATGTTAGGCTTAAGCTCTTTGGCGGCGGTGAGAAAAGTTTTAAATAATATTAGGGCACATTCCCTTCCCATGTTCAAAATAAAACTTATTGATGTTTCTTAGAAATCATGAATGGAATTGTTATTACTTTCATAATATAGTCAAACCGAGTTATGATTTATGATTCATTTAATGTTATGCAAAATATGCTTTTATAAAATATGCATAAATGTAAGAAATGATTTTTTTGAAAAAAGACAAGCTATTGACCTTGTCACCGTATAAATACGTAAAAGTGTATATGTTATAAAAAATAAGGTAAATTTTTATTGTTTAATATTAATATTTCCCTTTCAAAGTATTCACCATTAGATATAATGCACTTTTGCCAACGTTGTGTCTAATCTGCAAAACACATATGTCACAGTAATTATTTTGCGTAATATTATTTTTATTAAATTTATTATGTTTTGTCTCTAATTAGCTATTTAGGTACTTAACCGATGCTGTTGGATAAGAGCTACATTTAATGATACTGGTATTCACATTTTTTATTTCAGTTTATTTCTAGATTTCAATGTGAGAACACCGATATTGTAGTGATGCATTTGTGTAGTGATTCGAGTGAGTTGAGTCTTATACACACACTTTTTGATACGGATACGGATTTGTATGATTATTCTCTTACTTTACTGCGTTGTCCTTTATCCTAATCCTTGTAGATCGGTCGTGCCCTACATTAAATAAAATATGACTCCATTCACACATCAGAATTTAGGATCTCTAAATCCAAATCACAAAGCTAAACATTACAAGGTCCAAACTTTAGGTTTATGATTTAGTTTGACGTCACTAACTTCACCAATGAGAACGAGTCTGAAATGATATATATATATATATATATATATATATATATATATATATATATATATATATATATATATATATATATATACACCCATCTTTATTTAGTATCCACTTGGTGGATTCGGCGTCTTAGATAAATGCGAGAAGAACATGGAGACGGTCATAACTTAATTGCTGAAATATATACTGAGTTTACATGCAGTTTTGAAACCGTTTTTAAAACGTTTTTAGTTTTGAAAACGCCATGTATACAGTGGCAAAACGGTTTTGAATTATCTCAAACCAAAACTAAAATTCATGGGTTGGACCTGAAAACTAGTTTCAAAACTATTCATGTAAACAATTAAAATTCAGTTTCGATACTGCGCATGCGTACAGAGCATAACATTTCTGTCGCTTTGTGTTAGTAACCTTCAAATAAACTGACAGTTGTGTAGTTTTAGTGCATAGTGGTACGAAGTATAAAAAATAGTTGGAATAATACCAAAACGAAGTATTTGGAGTAAAGAGGATCTGTCACTTACATCAGCTAAATGCGCATGCGCAGAAACTGATTTCAAATCAATTTTTAAACTTGTTTTGAAAACTGCATGTAAACAGTTTTGCACAATTTTGACTGAAAACTGAAACTATTTTCAAAACTGCATGTAAACGTAGTAATAACCAATAATGCCAAGCGAATGACAGTTTCGCGGCACACAGGTGTCTTGTTAAGTACTGCTCTACCGATATTTTAATCTTGTTTTTGAAGCATTTACACAGATGTCTGTACATATCAAAACTAATTTTCAGGTAATTTAAACATACATTTGTGAATGACTTACTTAAACCTAAACAAAAACCATAAACCTAATTTTCATTTATGAATGCACCTTAAGAGTTTGTGCTGAATTGAACCGATTCTATTATCAACAATAAAAGCTCCTAACTAATTATTTTTGTTGAGCCCTTTTCAAATAATCATAAAATGAAGCATCAATCTCTTCTTAAGATGAAAATCTTCTACCCTCTTAATTCTGTAGGTCCAAAAATAACGAAAATCCTACAGCACCAAACCAAGTATTTTTGTATTTACGTCAAAAATATTGGTAAATAAATCATGAGGCGAAAATACTCTCTATTTAATTCTATTCACAACAAATTCTAGCGTAACCCTTGTAAAGCTATTCTTCATCCGCCACTGTACTGTCAAACAAACCGCCGAACGAGTCCGAACGCATTTCATATTAACACAAGACATAATTTAATTTTGACAAATGGCCCCGTGGCATTTGAAATCTCAGAGTAGCGCACAGCACATAAACTGCGCAGCCACAATAGACAGCGGACAATCTCCAATCTCCCAGACTAATTGTCGGCAATTACCGGCTGTGGCGGGAGTGAGATAGTTGCCATTACCACTCTTTAGCCTGACGAAGACAGAAGATGCTTGCTCTGGCACCGACAGCTATGTGGGTGTTAATGAGGATTTACTGTCCAGAGCGGTATCCGACGTTCTAATCTGTTTCGGAACTAACGAATGACCAAAGTCGAAAGGTGCGCATACATGCCGATACGTCCATCGGCGATTTCAATAAATCAGATGGAAATGTGGGTTTTTTGTCCAGAGATATTGTGAGGTTAGGTCAATGACCAGGTCTGTGTGGCCGAATGCTCATCTCTAAAATACATTAACAAAATTACATTGCAAAATATAATTATTTCGTAGAATTGGTGAAAGTATTTTAAGATTAATAGTACCGGGAGAAAATGTAATCGTACCGTATAATTTAATTTATACTATCATTTGTAACAGACAATTAGTCTGAGAATAGTATCAAGTACAGTAGTATAAATGTTAGCCGCATTAATGTAAAACACTGTAAGCATTGCTTCGTTATTAACAGACTTTAGAGCAGGGGTCGCAAACTCAAATGTAGCAAAGGGTCAGTAGGTAAATGGATAAGTAATGTGGTCCATTTTTCTTGGCATAATCTTTCTGTAAATTTAGTGACATTTGAGACGGCCATAAGACTCCGAAAGCATGACGTCAAAATATGTACGTCACGTCAGATGGCCCCATACCCGATATCAATCCAAAACTTCACGAGAAGTTAGTGCTAGGTTTGTGCTGGTTTGTGCTAAAATCTTACAGTTTGTGCTGTTTATTTGCGCCAATTATTCACAATTGAAATGGGGAATCTGGCGTGACACTAAGAGTAAACCCCTTTTGTTTATAACAATATTTAGATAATAAGACAACACACAATTAGTGCTAGGTTTGTGCTGCTCAGATTCAAATTATGAAAGTTTGTGCTGTTTATTTACATCTACTATTACCAATTGAAATGGGGAATCTGGCATGACACCAAGAGTAAACTACTTTTCTATAAAACAGTATTCGGATAACAGTAACGTCAATAGTTAGTGCTAGGTTTGTGCTGCTCAGATACAAATAATAAAAGTTTGTGCTATTTATTTACATCTATGATTAACAATTGAAATGGGGAATCTTGTATACACGATTAGTTCTTTGACTGTTTAATAGGGGATTACAGCTCAATCGAATTAAGATAAATTGGTAAAAAGAGGCGTGGCTATCAGTCCAGTAGTGCAATTCTCAAACAGTTTTTATTTGAAAATAAATATTTTGCATTAAACTTAATAATTTATATACATTTCCAATTATAAATCATGTCGACTTGTACAGTATAATAATATTCATTTATTTTTTATAAATATAATTTAGAAATAGCATATATTTCAAGAACATTTAGGTCCACGAAGAAAATAGTTTGATATAAAAACTTACATACGTGACGTTACATCTATATTTTCAAATTTCGGAGGACTATAACTCACTTATTAATAGGATTTTCACCGACAGTCTTAGTTTTACTTATACGTTAAGATGCAATAAAAAAAAAATGTGGAATCCCCTATTAACAACATTAAGATAAGAATTCTCTAAACCATTTAATTTCATAATCTGGGAGTGCCTACAGCACTGTCCAGACAGAGTCGCAAAAAAATTAGTGAACTGTCGCACTTGGGCAGAAATAGACCAGACGGAATTTAGCGGCTGAAATTTAATGTTGGACAAAAATTAGTTTTGTCAGACCCATAACCCTAGTAAATATTTTATTATTATTTGAAACAATCAAATTAGTGGTTACGCGAGTCAGACACCAAATTTATATATAAAACATCCCAACTGCTTATATAAATCTATGTCCATTTCTGCGTATGTGCGACAGTTCACTATTTTTCTACGGCTCTGGACATTTTCTTTCATAATGGGGGAGTTTTCGAATTTTTGATTTTTTTGTATGTTGAAATATTTTAAAGTCTAAAGCGTTTTTACTTTTACATTTTGTAAAACATTTAAAAATACCAAATGAAAAAACTTTTGCAATATTTTTTTCCTGTCATTATGGCGTACATAACATCAACTATGTGCGAACTCGCCATCTGTTATATAATTCAAAACAAATGCTGACATATACAGTTTGCAGTATTACAAACACCATTTGTAGAGCCAGAAATAAGCCAGGACAAATTTAGCCGCTGTAATAATTGGTGAAATTAGGCGCTATGATATTTGGGCCCTAAGACATTTAAACGTGGTGGAATGCTTCATTTGCATTCAGGTAGCGTATTACAGTGCCAGTATGCACTTCGCCCTTAACGGGAGACGGAATGAAGGCGCTTAAACTTTCACCGCAACGAAAACTAGGAAGCTACTAACGTCCGGCACCGCCAGTTTGCTTCGGCTGGCTCCCCAATACACAGTAGTGGTACCAACTATGAAAGAATCGTTTCCCTGCGAGAGTTACGCGTCTTTAACATTGCCACAGTATACACAACATTACAGTAGCGAAACTCTATGTCGGCACTTTTGAACTTTTGAACTTTTGATATCAAACTGGATAACCTTCATTGAAGCCGCCATGTTCCTGTTGTGCATAGTGGCGCCAATTCAAATGGTACCGGAAAATATAATATCATATTATAACTATAACTAGTTATACAATACAAATAAAAATACGTGTATTTTACATGGTTTTAGTGTGATAACAGTATACTTAGTAACATGATGTCTTTTTACAACTTATACACAAATTTTTGTCTGCGATTTTATTATCGTTCAAGAATATTATATTTCCGCCTTCTGTCAGAATCATTCAAAACAATGCTATAGGCGGCGATATCAACAGGCAGATACGGATGCATACTTCTTGAGTCTTATTTTATATACAAAATATTCTAAATTGTTATAAATTTAAAATATATGACCGTTTAATATATTTTATTTACAAATAAATAATTTTATTGAATATTTTAATTGTGTGCTATAATTTAAACTCTATGCCCATGTTCCTAATTAAAGGGACGCCATGTTTTTGTTGAGCTGATTGACGCATGCGAGCTGTGACAGAGAATCATGAGTTTCGCTACTGTACTCGAATAATACTTTTTATACTGTGACTGTGCCTTCGGATAACCCTCGTAGTTAAATAACTTACGAATATTTAGATACATTAACAGTGCAGAACTCTAAAAATGATTGAATTTGCTATATTAATAAATCTAACCATGACCATGAAGTTGAGGCATGCACTTATCATACATATTTCAGCTCCATTTATTTCAGACCGCTTGTCAAAGTTTTATGAAACTAGCTCATTACAATAGCATAAAACGGAATAATTATTTTTGTGTTTGTATCTACGTGTATATGTATAACTGGGAACTTTAATCGCTAATAAATGATCTTCCACGCTTGAATTGAAGCAAGTTGTGAACAAGTAGAATGAGAGCCGATTAATTCGCTCCTCTGTCGTGATTCCATTTATAACTCACTGATGTGAGAGATTGTATTCAGACCTACGAACGACACTAATTTTGCATTCATTATACGGAACAAAGTGTAAAACTCTTAGATATGCGATTTACTTTATCTACAATTTAGTTTTATATTTTACATCGTTAGGATCATTAAGTTATGCTGTCAAAATGAATGGTTAGTATGAATTTATTGTCTGTGTAGTTTTTATTAAATATCAGTAGCGTCCAAAATATGGGTACATCATTTAACAGCTATCTCTCTCTCTCTCTCTCTCTCTCTCTCTCTCTCTCTCTCTCTCTCTCTCTCTCTCTCTAAGTCAACCTCAGTAATTTGAATTGAAAAACTATTCTTTAAATCAAAATTTTTAATTCGAACTTTGCTTTAAACGAATGAAATAATTGGTCATTTGTCATCAATTTCAATTATATTTACCGCTCCTCGTATATCGAATGTAGATACAATTTTTAGACGCGTTCGTCCTCCCTTCTCGAGCGTCTACCGATACCGTTTATGGATTTAATTTTTATTTGAAAGCTATGAGAGGCATCTTCGGTTGTATGTGGGTTAACCAACTAAAGCGAATTTAGAAGGACCAGAATCGAATCTCGAATAATAATACCGAAATTTAATACAGAAAAAGAATTAGTAACTAGTTAACAATATTGTCTTTTATGAAATGAAGAAACACCTCATTTCATCACCAATCCAGTCAAGGAACAACCCTTATTCCCATTGTCTTTTATATTCATTTCAAAAATGGTAAAAATGTGTTGCTGAGTGTCTTGACATATATTTAATATTGTTACAAAAATACAAAAAATAGTTATTTAAGTATTAAGGTCAGTAAGTGCTTCCTACCGATTGAGCATGTAAATGGAGATCGAGACGAAGTCGATATTTCCAATACATCCGATTTCAGTACAAGAGCACTTACTGACTGCAATAGTATTACATTTTTTGCGCACAGAATTTAAAAAAGTAAGATTTGAAAATAATTTTGACTTAAAAAAAGTAGATATCATTTTTAAAGTAAGCTTTGATCGTTGTTTTTTACTTACTGCCTCCGCCTCCGCCTCCTGATCGGTAGTGATTCACATCAATTACCGCTCAGTATTTTGTAAATAAAACCTACTGCCTTCACTGAGAAAAAGATATAATTACGTGAACTGTAAATTTATTTGCTACAAATAAATCCTAAGCTTGAATAGATCCAAATATATCTACAATTGAAGCAATGTAATTATTTATTTGAAGCATTTATTTGTCTCAAATAAATATATATTGAGATCAATTTAATATTCTATTTCATGGAAACTATGCATTTATTTACGTTAAGAATTATTTTAATTGCGCTAAATATATTTCATTACTATTGGATATATAATAATTTATTTGAACCAAATTTATAGACCTATCAATTTATTTGAACCAAATTGATAGACCTATCTTTCATAACCTGCCCCCTCTAAATAGACTAAAATTGAAGGAAAATAATTAAATAAAGACCAGTATATTTAATTTTTTCATACACTATATTTTTATTTACACAAATTACATAATTAAGAGTATGAATGTATATATAACTTAAAAAATTATAAAAGTATAAATACACAGTCTGTACAGGTGCCGGTGCATATATACCTTGGCATAAAAGATACACTGATAAGTGCCAAGCAAATATCCAAAACTCCACTCAAGTAGTATATTTTTCACTGTTTCGTCACCCATATTCACTACTTTTTAAGCACATGAATGAAAAACAAATCGCCAGAATTGAACACTGTCAGAAAGGAGCACCACGATAAACAAGATGAAACGTACAACAAATGAACAAGTCCATACAAGTACTTCACTTAAAATCGTCATTTGACAAATAGAACATTGTTCACTCAATGAAAATATTATTTTGCCACAAATAATATTTATTTGTGACAAATAAATGTAGATTCATACAATAAAAACTATTTTTCAATGTAATTAATATAGAGTTTACACAAATATATTATGAAATTAATTCAAAACGATTACATATTTCTAGAAAACAAATAAATATTTCAGAAAATTATAAATTTATTTATTAAAAACCTCAATTTAAAATACTATACATAAATATACTAGTTTATTTGAGAAAATTAAATTCAATTTAAATGAAATAAATGACGGTCAAATAAATAATATAACTGAATGAATAAAATACATTTCATATTAAAGATTAAATTGTATTTGTTGCAAGGTTGCAATAATTGAATGAATGAAGTACCCCTTAATTATGAATATTTATTTGCTAAAAACCAGTCATTTTTCTCAGTGTTCGAAAAGCTATCGCTATAAAGAATAGAAAAAACGCGATCGTGCAAAAATATTAGTAAATAAACAAAAAAATTGTATACAACTTTTGGATTAAAAAAAATATAATTACATCAATGGCTTGTAGTAGTTCAGTGAGATAACAATTATGAATTTTACTAAATTTAACAAATCCCTATAAGAGCAGCAATGAGACCCTTAGCGCAAAGCTTAGCGTACTACTTAAGTACGTATTATAATGTACAATTTTTTTTAAGAATACACCTATATTATTGTGTGTAATCATGACTTTTCATGGTTGTGACACAATATATAAACGCAAAATATAGAATAATATAAAAAAGTGCAATAAAACAAACACGTAGTCTAAATTTATTCTTTTAATTTTAATTAATGGTTATGTTTGACGCTCATTTGATATTTCAAAGTCTTTGAACATTAAAGTAACTAGTTGAATAGCGAATGTATCGGGAGAAATATTGTGTTAAGGCTCTTATTCCCTATTATAATTTCACTCTACCCTAATGTGAAATTTTAAATGAAAGTTTATGCAATATTTTTTATAGTAATATACAAAATAATAATAATTTATTCACTCCTGTGACGTCGGAGCACATACAGTACGTCATTCATAGCCAATAGGAAAACAGTTTACGTTATTTATATAAATTTGTAACATGTTAAACTGTCTGTGCTCTGACGTCACATTTTGTTTCAAATCAGGCGACTTTTTCAAAATATTACACAAATTTCAATAATTAATTGTAAATATCTAATGGGTATTTCGTGATATTTTCAAATTTGAGACTCTTTAAAGAACAATATCTTTTAAAATTTAGTACTTAGAAGTCATATAAAAATTCTTGCAACAAATGTTCATTTAATTTTCTTTTAAGGTTCATTCACAAATGAAAATTAGGTTTAGATTTATGGTTTATACTTTAGATTTAAAGACTTTGACCGCATATTATGTAATGATTCCATTCACACTTTAGAATTTAGGGTCTCTAAATGCAAATCTAAAAGCTAAACTTTGCAAGGTCCAAATTTTAGGTTTATGATTTAGTTTGACGTCACAAATTTCACCAAGAGAACGAGTCTAAAATGATATAGATATATACATCCATCTTTATTTAGTATCCACTTGGTGGATTCGTCTTTTTAAATGCGAGAAGAACGTGGAGCTGGTCATAACTTAATAGGGGATTACACCTCAATCGAATTAAGAGAAATTAGTAAAAAATAATGAAAGTAGATGCTTAATAATGAATATTAATAAAGAAATAAAATGATATAATTGAAATACTTCGGAAATAAGGGGGTTTTTGTTGTAGCAGCTCGTCACTCATATGAAATCCATATATATATTATTTTGATTGGCGATTCAAAGACCACCTATAAATATATAACGAATACCAAGTTAGGGGGTGGGACAAATTCAAATAGCGGACACGTGGCTACCAATCCAGTATTGCAATTCTCAAACAGTTTTTATTTGAATATAAATTTCTTGCATTAAACTTCATAATTTTGATACACTTGCATGTAGACTTGTACAGTGTTTCAATATTTATTTGTTGTTTTATAGATATAATTTAAAAATAGCATACATTTCAAGAACATTTTAGATCCACGAAGAAAACAGTTTTATATAAAAACTTATATTCGCGACATCACATCTATATTTTCAAATTTCGGGGGACCATAACTCGCTTATTAATAAGAATTTTTTCACCGGATTTTCACCAAAAGTCTTAGTTTTACTTATACTTTCTGATGAAATTATGAAAAAATGGTGGAATCCCCTATTGCTGAAATGTAACCAATAATGCCAAGCGAATGTCAGTTTCATGGCGCACAGGTTTCTTGTTTAGTACTGCTCTACCGATATTTTAATCTTGTTTTTGAAGCATTTACACAGATTTCTGTACATATCAAAACTAATTTTCAGGTAATTTAAACTTATATTTGTGAATAACTTACTTAAACCTAAACAAAAACCATAAACCTAATTTTCATTTGTGAATACACCTTATAGGTGGTTTATGGTTTTTGTTTAGGTTTAAGTAAGTCATTCATAAATGTAAGTTTAAGTTGCCTGAAAATTAGTTTTGATATGTACAGACATCTGTGTAAATGCTTCAGAAATAGGATTAAAATATCGGTAGAGCAGTACTCAACAAGACACCTGTGCACCGTAAAACTGTCATTCGCTTGGCATTATTGGTTATATTTCAGCAATTAAGTTATGGCAGTCTCCATGTTCTTCTCGCATTTATTTAAAAAGCCGAATCCACCAAGTGGATACTAAATAAAGATGGGTGTATATATCTATATCATTTCAGACTCGTTCTCATTGGTGAAGTTTGTGACGTCAAACTAAATCATAAACCTAAAGTTTGGACCTTGCAATGTTTAGCTTTTTGATTTGGATTTAGAGACCCTAAATTCTGAAGTGTGAATGGAGTCATTATATAATATGTGGCCAAAGTCTTTAAATCTAAAGTATAAACCATAAATCTGAACCTAATTTTCATTTGTAAATGCACGAAAAAATTCAAATGGCCGTTGCGAATTCGAATTATAAAGTCGACTTTAAAAATGTTAAAATGCTACACAAATCTAATACTGGTGAATAGAAATCTTATTTTATTAAGATCAATAAATTAAAGAAAATTAATCAAGATTTATATTAATTTTGTTTGATATTTATATTAACTACGACGGTGCCAGGCATAAAACAAATGTAATGTTTAATATTCATTAGAAACAAATAATTAGTTTAGATTCTGCAAATACAAACAAAACCAGTGATATTTATGCACAAGAGAAAAAAGTCGTTTTAATTAAATCAAATCACAGTTCGATTTATCAACGTTGAGGATATTAATACCTGGGCTCTGATTACATGAAGATATAGCTTTATTATTTATTAGAGGTGTACAGAGACAAGTAGGAAAAGGCGGGTAGCTATATAGTTTTATTCAATATCTCATTATTAATACGCCGTGCGAGCGATCGAAGCTGGCCTGGCTGCAGGTGACAAATGAATATAAAGTACAACTTAATCAACTATTTTTATATGAAATAAATTGAATTATATCACGCAGTATACGCCGCAACTGCGTTCACTTACTGTTATCGTAATTGGACTATAAATACAGGACAGTACTTGAGAAATTTTTACCTCATAACACGGTTTTTAAATAAAAGTATGTTTGTAACAGGTACAGGTGATTGAAAAATTAGGAGCAGATGACTATTTTCTTTATTATTAATTTTAAATCTGTACTTATTATTACAAAGTTTGGGGCAAACTTAAATGCCAGTTTTTTTGTTTGAAAGGGTCCTAAATTCAGAATTTTTTACACCAAAACGTGGGTTCTTTAGAATCATACACTTTCAGTATCTTCAATGACTACGTTTATCTCGATAATTCAAGCGGCTTCAGGTATATTATGACTTGAAAAGTCTTATTGGTTTATCTCAGCGGATTGAATATAGGATTGAGTTATTGTCAATCTTCTTTAAATTCGTGTCGACTAAAAAAAGATAGTTAAATACTCGATTATGCAGACAGACAGAGAGAGGTGTATGATCTGATTTCATCCTGGATATATAACCCCAAAATCTAAAAATTGTCGTGTTGTTATTTGTCTTCTCTTTCAAAAACATTAAAAAAACATTTATATATCCAAATATTTCGCTTTTCGACAATTTTACTAAGTTTTATGTCGCGACTTTTATATAATGAGGTAAAATGCAAACAACCAACAACTGATATGAATTTAGTAACGCTGCAACACATTGCGGGTGTGCGCATGCGTAGTAATATTATTTGAAGCTTCACTGTTTATTTCGACAGAAGTCAAGCCGCTTCGTAAGTCCAAGCCTGTTACTTTATAGGCTTGACTTGACATTTTCAAGCAGCTTCAAATATGAATCTCGACGATCTCGACTTTTCGGCTATTGTCGTGCAAATTCGTTAAGATTCGTTCGCTCGGACGTATTGCATTTGCGCATTAGCGCATTGGACATGTGAATGCGTAACATGTTTAGACCTGTGACTTGTCTGTCTGTAATATATTTCATGCGATTTCAGGTGTAACCGTGTAACTTCCATTCTAATTTAATAAACGTGTTAAGTCAAGTCATCTTTGATCTGCCCTCATACCGCATAAAATCTGCACATATCCTACAATACTAATTAATGTATAATCAAACACGAAAGTTGTATTTTTTATTCTGATTTCACAATTTTTTGTTTCTTGTTTTTAATACGTATGTCCCAGAATGAATAAACTCTGTAAAAAGTGTATGGTAAATATAAATACATATGTCTATACGAATAAAACACAATACGAGTACATACTATATTTATAAAATACATTGTTATTTTCTTAAAATTTTAGGAAGATAAAAATAATAATTTTTTTCCTATACATTTCGAAAGCGATGACGTCAAAATCGAGCGGGAATTACAATACCTGAAATATTGTTGAAATATGTATCCGGTTTGTAAGTGTGGCCGTGGTGAACAAATCGGATTATCGGGCAATTTAAATAAATATCATCTGGGTGCAAACTTAAGTTTGATTATGTGTATTTTTCACCACAGCCACACTTACAAATCGGATACGTATTTCAAGAATATTTCAGGTTTTATAATTCCCGCTCGATTTTGACGTCACGCGTTTGGAGTTTATCAAAATTGCAAGCAAATAGACCATTTTCATTGGTGGTGTGCGCATGATTAGAGTGAGAGGTCAGAATTGCCCTGTTAAATTATTTACATGTCAGATGAGGAATGAAACTTCGTCATTTTCTTCACAAAATGTGTGTTAATAAAACTTTTTGTGAAGAATAGGACAAGTTTCATTCCTCGTCTGATAATTCCTTCACAGTTGTTTATGTCATACTGTCATCTCTCATTGCCAAATAAAAAAAATATGGTTGGGATACATTGTTGTGTCCCGGGGTACAGAAACAAATCAAATGAAAACAAAAATGTGTCTTGGCATTTATTATCTGCGGAAGGTAACAGCTGACACTGTTGAGTTGAGAGATCAGCAGAGGCCATGTTAAGGTTGCTTTGTAGAAAATACAACTTATTTAAAGTTTCAAAAATTGGTAATACATGTCTCAATCTCAATGAAAATTGTATAAATGTATTTATAATAAAACTGCCTAGTATTATGTACAGTACTGATGAAATGAAATAAATGATCGAAACTTGTGTATGAATAATTAATAAGTTTTTCAAGATCAAGATCTCGCCTAATCTCGTCAAGAAATGAAGTATGTAATCTCGTCTCAATCGAGTATTTGACCTTGAAATTTATTTGGATCTTGATCTCGAAAATTTACTCAAGACGAGACAAGATCAAGAAAAATCTCGTCTCGGCGGCAACACTAACCACATGTTCCAAACACAGCGATTTATGGCAGGGTTCACAATAGTACATGATTTTTCTATCTACAAAAGTGTCTGCTTCTTTTCGTATGACATGGCTGCTTGTCACTGGCTTGAAGACCAAAATATCCCTGGCAACTAGAACCAGTAACAAACAAATTGCAAGGAGTAACAATAAATTTGTTGGGTATACAAAAACATATTGAAGATTTAATATCATTATTTGAGGAAGATATGGAAAATTCGGAAGGATTTTTTGCAAGAATTTTTAAAAGCAGCGTAGATTTACCTGCGGGATTTGATATTTATACAAAATTTAAAATATTCCCAAATAATAATTTATTTCCATTTTATTTTTGAAATAATAAGTTGAGATGTGAGCCGATGCTGCCGTCTGTAATTTGTTCGTTCAATGCTAATGAACCATTTCTCATTGGGTATTGTTTTGTCGAAAGCACGCTGTGATGAAACCTCCCAAGTGAATTTCACACTGCTCAAGAATAATTACATTTCGACACACCAAATATATGCGAACATGAGAGTACTCAATACTCAATTATCGGCTTAATATGCACAACACTGAGAAATTACATTTTGTTTAAGTCAGTTTTATTTCCTCTAAACTAAATAATGCATTTATTTTCATATATTAGAAGTCATCTCACGAGTACTCTTTGCTGGCGTGGAGAGTGCATAAAAGTGACGCCAATAGAGAATTTATTGAACGAGGAAATACTAGAAAGATGATATTGTCAAAAAACTTATTTCGGCCGCCATTTGTCAAGATGGCGGCGTGAGCGGCGGTCCCTCGAAGTCACAAACTTACTGTCATACTTAGTGCCTAACAGGCCTATTCTACTAAAAATATGTATAACGATATCGTTACCAAACGACTGTCGCTAAGCATTTGGTTGAACGACTTTAATAACGACAAATGCCAAAAAGGTATTCTACTAATCATATCGTTATCGAGTTATCGTTATGATGAGTTTAACGATAATATGTAACTTCATGTTGATTTTGACAGAATAAATTTATATTTGTTTTTCAATTTAAATTTGACATTGATTCAAATTTAAAATTTTCATCGTACATAAAATTATTTATTATTCTCACCCTCGTTTTTCAGTTCACACGCTCCATATCTACTTGCGCCGTATGCAATTTGATATAGATATATGTCTATAAAATGATCAACAATAATATTGTAGTTTTCTATTAATGATATGATTATTAATGATTGACTTAATACCACATATGAATCCTTTTCTATTGATATCCTCCTTGCTATTGATTTCTAATAGCTTCCATGAGCAAAAAAATGCAAAGCTGCCTTCATCTGAATTGAAAACAAAATATTTATGTGCATTCATATGTAATGTAATACGCATAAATAATAATTTATAAATAATATAGAAATTTTTGGCAAAATCACTTCAACAAGTTCCTCATATATAGTGAAATGCTTCTTTACTCATAAAAAAAAAAAAACTCAAATTTTCCTTCGGTACAGTAAAAGGACGATTATATAAAATGTCATATTAAAAAATGTAATAATATAGTAATAATAATATCTTGCTCAGCTACAATTAATAAAATATCTTCCTTAGACATTTAAATTTTGTTTTCAAAATATATCTAATTTTACGATTTCAACGAGGCATGTGAACTTGTCGTTCATAAACGACATAAAATAACGATAAGTAACGATACGTAACGATAAATAAATTAGTAGAATAGGTTTTTGGCAAAAATCGTTATTAGAATTACATGTCGCCTGGTAACGAGTTGTAACGATACATAATTTTTTAGTAGAATAGGCCTGTTAGTGTCCCCAAGTCTACACTCCTGCCAAGTTTCAAAATTCCTCAACCTTTTGCAAAAATAAAAACTGCAAAATTCACATTTTCGCCTATACATAGTGACATTGTATTTTTTCTCAAATAACAAAACACCATTAAAATGTCTCCTAATGGGACAGTTTTGTGTAATTTAACCGACTTCGTATCTCTTATACTTCTCGTGATTCCCATGTTGGAAAAAAAGGTTGGAACAACCATTGTTTTTCACCTATAACTTTAGAAATTGTTGTATTTTGTATTGTTTCGTGTTTGAAACAAATGAAAATAGGAGAGCTAAAAAAAGAAGGAAACTTACATGAAAAGTTTTTTATATGAAACTTGATTGCGTTGAATCATGTTTTACTGTATACTTTTTACCTTCCATCACCTTTAGGTAAGGAAGGTATTGGCCCGTATTCTGAGCCCACTTTTATAATAAAAGCGCTTTTATGGAGCGCGATATTACATTATACTCTTATGAGGAGTTTGCTCCATAAAAGCGCTTTTATTATAAAAGTGCGCTCGGAATACGGGCCATTGTCTTTGGTAAAAAAATTCGGTGGTGAGTTTTTGATGAATAAGCATATTTTATGGCCCCTAGAATACGATTTTACTATTGTTACGATGATGACTGTATGTGTGTCTGTGTGTGACAAAATTTTCTTGAAAAAACGATGTTAAATATCATTTTTTACATTTAATGTTATTATAAATATTAAAGAATATTTGATTCTCTATACGATTTGAATGCATTTTATACTTCATATTAAATGGATATAAGGACCATTCACAAATGAAAATTAGGTTTAGATTAATGGTTTATACTTTAGATTTAAAGACTTTGGCCGTATATTATGTAATGACTCCATTCACACTTCAGAATTTAGGGTTTCTAAATCCAAATCATAAAGCTGAACATTGCAAGGTCCAAACTTTAGGTTTATGATTTAGTTGGACGTCACAAACTTTACCAGTGAGAACGAGTCTGAAATAATATAGATACTCGTATATGCACTCATCTTTATTTATTATCCACTTGGTGGATTCGGCTTTTTAAACAAATGCGAGAAGAACATGGAGACTGTCATAACTTAATTGCTGATATATAACCAATAATGCCAAGCGAATGACAGTTTTACGGCGTACAGGTGTCTTGTCTTGTTGAGTACTGCTACTGCTACATATCAAAACTAATTTTCAGGTAATTTAAACTTACATTTATGAATAACTTACTAAAACGTAAACAAAAACCATAAACCTAATTTTAATTTGTGAATGCACCTAGAGAGTTAAAAAATCATAAAGAAATTAAATATCTTATATTAGCCAGCTATGTTATAACTTTTGAAACAGCTGCTATATTAAGAAAATTCTGATCGAAAGGTGTCAAGTGCAATTGACAGCATGTTTGTGTTTGTGTTTTACTGGAAATATAGGATCTTTTGCTAGCAACTTTCTGTATGGAATTTGTATAAAATACACACAATTGCCTTAAGGTAATGTACAAGAAATATAATCTTTTGCAACGAACTTTCTACATGACATTTATACAAAATACATAGAACTGACGGAAGGTAATGTGCTGGCCACATCAGATATTTTCGGGATCAAATATTATTTCTATATTGGAAGTATCACGTAAAACAGGCTTCAAAGGTGAATTAGAATTTTAAATAACTCATTTATTTTGTATTGCATTAGACATACAAAGCCTATAAAATAGCCTTATAATGAAAATTTTCTTTGTTGTAGGAATATAATCTTTAAATATCCGGTATATTGTTATACGTAAACAAAAACATTTGAATATAAAACAAACATATTCGTCACACACCTTTTCACTCCTTTGAACTTATTAAGGAAGGGATGTAGTTTACAATGCAGGCATATTAACACTAGAGGTCGTATAATACACTATGATAAAGCGAATGAATCCCATTAAGAATGTAGAATTAGATCGTTAACGCTCCTTGGTTCGTAGCAACAAGGTGGCAATTAAAAATCGCGGAACTAATAATAATTGCTCTAATTAAATGCAGAAACCATAATAACATGGCGCTTATGAACTCGTGCGCGGTGATTCAGCAAATTATAAACAATTAAGTGCATTATCTTACATGTGATTGAAATCTAGCAATGCTTGTGTACTTTGCAAGCCTTTATTGTCAGGTACCAAAGGATATTGTAAATTCATGCTGATCGTATTTGTAACGCAAGCTATTTTAATTATAATCATAAGAAATGCTAATTTTAAAATTCTAGATAAATTGATATATTATTAAGTGTACGTATGAATTAATGAAATGTATTTCATTGCAAATTAAGTTGTACTTACCGCAACATGGCTTTATAACATGAAAGGTTTAGATTTGATTATTATTTCTCGTTCATCTACGAGTAATTAATATTACTATTAATAAAGAAAGGGTGATAAAGCATATTTTCGTGTGTTTATGTACAGTATGGACACCTAAATGTGGGACAGATATTTGCATTTAACAGAAAAGTGTTACGTATCAAATGATTGGACGATACTATGCTTTAACGAAGGTATATTAATAGGTTTTTGTGTATTAAGAGCGCAAAATGGAACATTGTCGATTGAGAGGTTGTTGCCACGCGACGCAGGAGCGCGGAATTCTTTCAAAACACACACAAAAAAAAAAATTCTACAGTCTATGTACAAAGTAGCCATTTGCGCTCTCTTTTTTCAACGCAAAATGTCACTTTGCCGCTCATGAGCGACAAAGTAGAAAAAACGCTCGCTGTCCAAATTTCTAACTATACAATGTTAAAAAATGTCACTTGTCTACATTCTTAATAGAAACGTTTAGTCAGGAACTAATGGCACTGTAGTTACACATTTATCACCTTCACAAGTCAATCTGACATATACCTGCTCTGTCGGTATACTACATAACCAAACAAAATGCCGCACTGCTGTGAAAATAAAATAGGGCATTCATTTACAAAAACGAAAGTATAAAATGCTTAGATTAGATTGAAGTAATAACTCAAGAAGAATGGAAAATAACGATAAATTAAAATTAAATATAAAATAAATTGTGTAGACACCTTCAAAAGTTTGGCGTGACAAACAAATAAATTATACAAAAACTTATAATATTCATTACAAAATTGGCATTAATTTTTTGTAAAACCGAAAGCTAAAACAATATCTTGAAGTGATATTTGAATACGTTCCTATCTTCACTGCAAAACTATTGAGAAGTACTGTAAGTACAAAGTGCACATTTTACTATTTTTTTATTTTAGTAGGGGACTGTAGAAAAAAATCTTATGTGTGTTTCGAGCGCAAATAGACATTGTCGATTTCGAGAGAATGCCGCGCTCCTGCGTCGCGCGTCAACAACCTCTCAATCGACAATGTCCCATTTTGCCCTCTTAATACACAAATAGCTATTTTATAGTCGCCATAATGGGATCCTTCACCATAACAATTTTTTTGGATTTATTTCAAGTATATTAAACTAGTGCAGTGAAAAAGTGGATGTTGATTGAGTTAGTGTTTCATCAAGACAAGAAATCTTGTCTTGATGATCATTTCTTACCTTGGCTTGATTTTCAAGACAAGAAAATAAAAATTTCTTGTCTAGCTCATTTCTTGGCGACGTAATTCTTGTCTTGTTTCAAGAATTCTTGATATATCTTGTTTCTTGACATTTTAGGCGAATCCCCTTTTTTATCGATCTCTAGTTGTTGCTTATTGGTTATTTATTTTTTGTGTTATTTTGATATTTCATGCTTTTTATTTAAAACAATGAATGTTCAAACAAAGTAAATCTGATGCGAAATCGGTTTTATCCCAAAATAATATTTCTCCCATTCTCCCTCTCAAATCTAATAAAAATATGATGTGGCCAGTACAGCACAATACCCCTCGTCATTTAAGTTTTATTACATACTATTATTCACGAAAGATGACTATTCAAGGTCATTTGTTCGAAGACACAAAACACAATACTTTATATAACAGTAGCTTAGCAACATTTTGCATTAGAAAGAGAAAGATTATTTGATGTATGTCTATTTATTTTATGTGGTGTGACAGATATACGTAAATGGTGGTATTACTTTTTAACACACCACAAATACTAAAAACGTATATCGCAGAGTTACGAATACGTAATTATCTACTACACTGCCCTCTGTACTATTGTTTATCCAGTGACGATGGCATTTAAATAAAAAATTTATTGTATGGTTTATGTCAAGCCTATATTTTTGTTTTATGCCAAAACATAGGCCGAAGAAGATAAAACTTTGAGAATAGCATTAGCATTATTTAAAAAGAAACAAAATTTTCAAATAAATTACAATTATTTTTTATTTAAAATATATCCATAAAATGTCGCGTTGCACGAATATGGGTACGAAATGCAATGAAGTTATCTGCAAGTAATATAATATCAGACGGGTCATAAATGACCTTGAATAGTCATCTTTCGTGAATCATACTATACTTTATATCACGTAAGAAAATAGTATTTGTTTAGGGATATAAATTTTAAATTCTGCCCTTGGCTAATGATTTCTTGACAAGAAATCTTGATTCTTGATGATTGGGAAATAAAAAATATTTCTTGGCTTGATTTCAAGACAAGATCAAGAGTATATCTTGATTTTTGTGTAACACTAGATTGGGTCAGAGTATTGTATGAATTCATAGAAAAGCACTGAATTTTTTTAAAATTATCGTTAATTTATTTCTTTCGATGCCACAACGACTGTATACTGTTGTAAATAGGAAAATCTATTAGACTAAGTATAGAATAGAAATAGATTGATCACCCAAAAATTGGTTGTTATGATACAACTCATAAAGAAAAATAGAGATATCTTCTTGGTATAATAAATAACGTGATCACAAAGTGTTGAAGCATGATTCTGATAACAGTGAACAAAACCTTATCTATAATATCAGTGTAAGTTTCACCGGAATGCTGCTACTTTAATGAATTACCGGAGTTTTGAAACGATCTGTAATTAAGCGTATGATTATGCGCATGTTTAACGCGTTATTATGTCGTGCATACGCATACGTACACGTACATAGCCAGAGCGTAACACTCGGATAGCAAAGCAGTGACGAGACGGCGTAGGAGACCTGGGTTAATGAATATTGTGATGGTGCGTATATTGTTGCATTGTTCTGGATCGAAATAACCATGTTGTATATTAAATAGTCATTTCATTATTGTCAACATGCATAAACATTACACATAAACACACGACACGTGTACCTCACATGACCCATTTTATGATACACTGCAATCACATTTTGTTCAACAAGGGTGACAAATCTTGAAAGAATTAGGTCAATACCCGTATACAGTATGTAACGTAAATTCCACAGGATATTAGTTTTTCCTACCTATGTAAAAGTTCTCAATTAATTTAATATATTTAAAACTAGCCGATACCCGCGGGCTTCGCAATCGTGAGTCAATTTATATCTTAATCGTACAACACGATTTCAGGGGTAATTTTAAAATATTTCAAACAATTCAGAAGTTATGAGCCCCTAAAAATGTAAATTTACATGTTTAGTTTCAGCAAAAAATGTGAGATCGAAAATGGTAATATCATAAGTGATAAATTTTTGCCGGAAAAATTTGCAGATTATTAGAGCTGGTTGCCAAGCAATTTATTGAGTGGCATTGACAAAAAAATCAGGAGTTGGCAAACGACTGATTTTTGATCAATGTCACGAGATAAATTGGCAACAGGCTCGAGAAAATCAATCGGAAAGTTTTTCCAGGATAAAATTTAACTACGAATGGTATTCGGATGACTATTTCCAAAATAAAAATTAGGCAATCATTTATATTTTTTTTCTTGACAAAAATCTTCTAATTTTTATTGTGTTTTGAGGTGTTTGAAGTTTGCTTTTTCAACGTTTTAAATAGATTCCTGTCCCAATCGACTCGTTTTTAATAAAAACTGATAATACTGAAAATATACACACTTTGACAGGTATGTAGACAATATATTTCTAAAACGTCAAAAAATTGTCGCTTATCAAAACTCACTTAACTTGTAATACGACATCTTATTGGGTTAAAGGGTGCGAAATTTTTTTTGTGACGTTGTTTTGTCGAAATGAAACTTGGTACTAGATAGAATCCTGAATTTGGATTGGCTTATAAATATGTATGAGTGAAATAGTCAGTTAAAAAATTTTCAAACCCGGGTTCAAAAGTTGAACATTTTTGGCTAAGAATGTGAGGTTGAAATCAATCAATATCTTGATTTCGCTTAAGAATGTGAGGTTAAAATCAATCAATATTTCGATTTCAATTAAAGATACTGTTAATTCTTGCAAAAACGAATTCTGGAGGGTCGATTTGATACCTACAATAATATTTTAAAAGTGTCAAAATGGCCTTAGGGATTGCGGAAAATAGGATCAAAATTTTGAAAAAATTGGGAAAAATTATTTTGCCTCAACGGTTTAAATTATTTTCAATTTAACACTAAATTCGTGTTCTACGAGGTTTAAAATATAAATTAATTCATTTCCAAATCTAAAAACCGTCCGAACAAAGTTTAATTTAAATATTTCTAAAATGACACCGGTTGGAATTTTTTAGCAATTCTTCCAAAACATCAAAACTAGTATTT
The DNA here is from genome assembly GCA_963082715.1 of Harpalus rubripes. NCBI lineage: Eukaryota > Metazoa > Arthropoda > Insecta > Coleoptera > Carabidae > Harpalus > Harpalus rubripes. The sequence goes on from OY720451.1 coordinate 67,348,301, forward strand.
GGTTCTGAATTTACAGGAAACGCATGATATTAACTAAAAATAATTTATTTATACTTAAAATTTCATGAAAATGTTGATTTTTCAATGAAAATATTTGCTTGACAACAGAAAAATGTGGTTTTGACATTTTGACTCTGTCAGTAAAGCTACTCTGGAATTTAATGCTAATTCTATTCTTATGGAAACTTTGAAAATTAATTATAAAAATAACTATGCAATATTTTGAACTCTCACAACTTCTGCGGCACGTCCTGAATATGAAAGCACATCTCTACAAATTTTGGTTTCGATATATAAAACGGTGCAGATTTGTCTAGCGGTTATTCTTTCCTTTATATATATACCGGGTGGCGCTCGAAATCCGTTACATAGGCATTTAACATGGGAAAACCGTTTTTGCTAGCGCGTTGCTCCCTAAATTATTTTAGAAAAAAAATCTTCAAATAAAAGTTGTAGAATATAAAATTCTGCATGTAAATCAGTAAACTAAATGCATTTCGTACGTTTAGTAACTTCAGAAATTGAATATAATTTTTTTAAAAATTTCAGTTTAATAGTGCTAGCCATGGAATTAAAAGAAAGAAGATAAACAAAAAAATGTGTTGATTTAAATGTCAAATATTGTGATTTTTTGTCCAGAAAAATGAGTATTTGAACAGTATAGAAGAATTAAATTATTATTCTGCTTCAGAAATTTACGTTATGATAATTTTATTAAAAAATTAAATTGTAAATAAATTTTTATGACAGATAAACACACGTTTGTTTGTTAAGCTTTTTGTTAATTCCATGGCTATCACTACTTTTGAGTAGATTTTCGACATTTTCATACCTAATTTCTGCTGCTACAAAGCATGCAAAATTAATTTTGCTTATTGATTCAAATGCAGAATTTTATGTTCTACAACTTTTATTTGAAGAATTTTTTTCTAAAATAATATGGGGAGCAACGCGCTAGGAAAAACTGTTTTCCCGTGTCAAATGCCTATGTAACGGATTTCGAGCGCCACACGGTATATATATATATATATATATATATATATATATATATATATATATATATATATATATATATATATATATATATAAGATAAAAGTTGTAGATAATTATAATTGACACCTAAAATCACTAATCAGATTTTATTTTGTAAGTTTTGTAAATATTGCTCATTTAAGTGATAGCCATGGAAGTGAAACAAAATTACAAATAAATGGATATCTTTAAACTGTAATTGTTTCTGAGTTCTCGATCTTCTCAAGTTAGGATTAGGCTAATAAGTATTATTTAATCTTAATAATGTAGTAAAATACTCTTAAACCGAACAAACAGATTTTTTTTTTAAATTTTAGAATATTGCTATAGTTAGCTATACATCCAGGGACGTTAGTCTTTGCAGAAGAGGCTAGAGATTGTCGCATGAGTGTAGCGAAGGCAGTAAATGATTGAGGTTTGCAAAAAGATACACAACATTTTTTTCTGCGACTAGAAAGATAATCGAATTTTAAATTAATAAAATTTTTGTAATTTTCCACTTACCCATATCTTCACATCTATGAATGCTCAAATTTTTAATTTGGGATGCAAAGGGCTTTTGTCTGCAATTATTCAATTTCTGTAATCAAATTACAGTCGAAAAACCAAATTTATTATCGATCGTAAACAAAGAAATAAATGACAAGTCATAAACAATTATACGAAGTAAAATATAAATGAAACATAGTGGCTTTTTGTTTTAAATCTCAAGATTATTTAATGAAAGTGTACGTTTGTATATTAACGAGCGTAGGCAGTATTTTATTCAGTATTTTGAATGGACCAACAACATAGTTTTCAGTTTTACGGTTACCCTAAATTTTTCCAGAATAATTTAGATAACACTGATGAAGACATAAAACACGACAAAAACAATAAAAATCATTGGTATTTCTCGAACACAGACATCTTCATATAATAAAATTTTACCGTTGTACATGTGGGTGCTAGAAATAGTCAAACAGTTATCTCTACACATCAGCTGCCAATTTTACATCTTCAAAAGTAGTAACTTTCTACTATAAAATCAACCTTTTGTTCATTCTATTACTTGGTAATTTTTCATAAGTTTACAATAGACATTTGCAAGATGTTCGTCTCAGGAAAGTAGTAGTTATCATCAGTTATAAATCGACGCAAAAAATTCAACTCTTTCCCTTAAATTGCTCAAATAGGACCTTGGAAATATTCATTCGAATGTGCTTTTCTCATGTTTAATTCTTCACGCGTTCCTTATTTCGATATGCCCACAGCTTCTACTATAATTTTAAAATATGATGAATTAGAATTTGTATAAATTTGTGAGATGAAGAAGATAAGTTCTACGTTGTATACATCAGAAATATGTAATTTCCTGTTCTAATATACTTGTATTAGACACGACAGGAAGGAAAAAAAGAGTGGAATATTTAATGTTAAGTTATGGGCCGCTGGTGTAACATAACATGCACGATAACAATAACACGAGCTCTTCTAATAACACTAATTACAAGCAACACTGTTTACATGAATATTATGTACATATTTGCTTATTTCCATAAAATATTCCTATAACTTACTTAATATAGTAAAAGTAAATATTTAACATCCAGAAAATTACCTTCGCCTTTACAATGAAAATTCTTATATTATTTCAACCATAGCAAAATTGACTGTTGTATTTGAATCCGTTCAATGTTCAAAGCAATTCCATTAAACACTAATATTACTTCACCATTCTTTTCTCCATTTCACCAAAACTCTCAACAAGTCTTCTTTTGGAATGCTTTCAAAATATTGTGGTATCAACCACTCTTTCAGGCGAAACCCTTCTACCTTGTAAGTCAAAAAAACAACCAAAATCGAGTATTGTCAAATCAGTATTTTGTCAAAATATTTTTGTTTAATACTAGTGATGCACGCGAGGCGAGACGAGACGAGAAATATAAAATGTCGATCTCGTCTCGTTTTCGAATCTGTAATCTTGATCTTACTCTCGTTCTCGTACATTTTTTTAAGTCTCCTTTCGTTCCCGCACGAGTCTCGCTATAAAAATAAGCGCTTGCGCACTACATATTTACGTAACAGTTTAACAAGAGACAAGTTCGCACGAATCACATCGTGTTCCATGTATTTGCAGTAGTATAAATATAATAAAGAGACGAAACACTAAATCCTGGTCACCAAATTATTTCAATACGAACATGATGTTTATTTATTTACGGTCTCCAGAAAATGTGATAAGTTAGTAAATAATTTAATTTACCTCTTAAATATCCAATTATCACCAAAGTATGATCCCTAACTATTTCAATACAAACATCTGTTAATACATTCTGTCATCAGTAAAACGAATTAAATATTAAAAAATTCTTTTTTGTAACTAAAAGTACCTACACTATTTAAGTAAGATTTAGTCATAAAAAATCTGTTACACCCTGTAACCCGCCGGAAACCAATCACTCCGCTTCTCTCCGTGTTAGCTTCCAAAGAGGCTTAGGAAAGAATTTTATTAACCGTGGTTTTAACTGGGATGAATTAGGGGCTGAAATGTTGGAGAAAACTAATTCTGGATGCAAAACCGAATTTGTCTTTATTTGCATTTTCTTGTTTTGTGACCGAAACCAATCGACTCTAGATAAACTCAAAAAATTATAGTGAATTCATATAATTTTCATATTGCGTGCTCTATGCATGAATTAGCAATGACTCCACTCTTTGTACGCTGCATTTTCAATTGAATTTATGAATCAAAGCTATAAAGTTACAAATACTTTTTATTGCGAGACTCTTGCGAGAATCTCGCGAGGTTTCTCGCTTCTCGCAGTTGTTATAACAAAATAACTAAATCTTATGGCCAGTCCACTCTTGCTCACGGCTTAGAAAACCTAAAATATATGGCTATGATTTAAATGGATAGCAAATTATTTAATTTTTGGTAGTTCTTATAATACGGTTATGAGGTAAAACTTTTTTTCTATATTACACGGCTTTTACATTAATATTTATTGAAATGATTATACAGTATATATTACACTTATTGTTGGCATATTGTGGTTTTATTACAAGCAATAAAATGAAAAATATTAACGAGACTACAACTTTAAATAGTAATTTATTGTAAAAGATATTTATACAGAAAATGCGCATGTTCAAAAAATTTTATGCAGTATTTATATCATACATATATGTATACAAAAAATACACAATACATATTTTAATAGTTATTTATGTAACAAGTGTGTAAAGTAGCACTTTTTTGGTTGAGTGCGATGTTTTAATTGTAGCACGAGACAAAAAATACTATTTTACACACGTGTTGCATACAACATTTTTCCTACAACCGAAATGGTATTGATGTTTCTCATAATACTGAGTGTACAGGCATCCAGCAGCTTCAAATACTGTTAATACTGTTTCTCATAACACTGTACAAAATGTAACTTAAACACTTGGAAGAATCTCAGACAGACGATGATTAGTCTTTTATACAAATTGTACATTTAATATTAATATTAAAAATTAGGTTAGGTTAGAATATTTGTCAAATAAATGTTAATGTTCTTAAAAATTAGATTAGTACTATCTGTTAAAAAAATATTAGATTTGTTTCATTTACAATGTATGTTCATATTTCTTAATAAATTTTATTACTTTCATTATTATTTACTATCTAATTATATACTTGACAAGTAAATTAACCGAATTTTATTGTTGCCTAGCAACGCTTATTTACTTTTCAAGCACTAGTGCGTGAAAAGTACTTTTCACGCACTAGTGCTTGAAAAGTGACACTTTATACACTGTAATGAGTGCGTGAAAAGTACTTTTCACGCACGGTTGTAGGAAAAAGTTATTTACAAAGGTAAATGGTACATATATACGCACAAACATAATCTAAGAAATGTAATTAATCATCTGATTCGGTACTTGAATCATCGTTACTTAAATTAATAACAAATGATTGTGGATTAGTAAATCTAAACAATTCTTCGGTTTTTTTTAACATGATTTATACAGTTCTTCCACAGTTCCGGTGTAATTTGATTAGCCTTCGTTCGAATTAATTTTGAAACAGATTCAGACATGTTAGGTATGGAGTTGGTTTTCCTAATATTCTGTTTTAAATTTAACCATATTAATTCAATTGGGTTGAATATACAGTGATACGGTGGCAACCTTAACACTTCATGTCCATATTTATTTGTTAGCAAGTCTGGAAAGCGCTGTTTTGGAAAATTATGCTCCTTAAAAATTACGAAATTATAATATGACGTTAGTATAATGATACTCAAAATTGGCTAAGTTAATTCAGGCTAATTTACTTAACTTCGAACCATAGCAATACAGCTATAATAATTTCTTATTTTGTAATACGTATCTTTGCGTCTTTGGGTAAGATTATGGATTACATAAGCGTATTGTCCCATAAGTTATTTAAATTTTTGCTTTAATCCAACCCTGGGAATTGCAGGTATTATGAAAAACCCAAGGTAGTTTGCGGTACACCGTACTAAACAGTTTCTTTGTATTTTTTATAGTATCGGCGTTTAAGCGGTTTATGGCGATTCTTTGGGTTTTGGTGAGACAGAGTTTACCTATGTTCTTCAAATAACATTAAAATGAAAATATTTAAAGTAATTTGATCACTCTACTCTTATTAGTACGCATGTTACAACGTTTTAAAGTAGCGGCGTAACTTTTTGAACAAAGGTAAAAAGTAACAGTATTTTTTTTTATTCTATTTATCATATATTTTATCATATTTAGCTGTGTTAGGACCAATTTATTTATAAAATTACCTGGAAGCAAGAAGAAGTACAGTCAGATAATGAGTATGCCGGTTTTGTAACTTTTGAATATATTTCCAAAATAAATCATATAATCACAATGAGTTCATTGTAAGCAAGCTAGCAGATTCGTAATAATTTTTTACTTAGTGTATTTTCACACAATAACAGTCCTTATTTATATTTTGGGGTATGTCATACCCAACAACACCAGTATTAGAAAATTGGCACATATTATCTTCAGAAAAGAGTGACCCATTTGGGCTACTCTGAAGGTCAATGTAGTTCAATTGAATGATTCTTCTTCCTTATTACCTTTCAGCAAAAAATGCATGCACTAAGCATTGTTGGTGATGACATGACTAAGAAATGCATTGCAGATAAGAAAGTATTGAGTTTGATGTTAAGATCTATGTTTAGATTAGTTTTGTCGTGGTCGACAGCGCACGATACGCATCGCTTCGTGCAGACACCTCTCCTTTGCCCTTAGCATCACCGACGCCTAGAGGAAACGAGAGAAGCTCTAACAAAATAGAGCATATTAAAGTAAATTGAAATTATATGCTAGGTCTAGTTCACCAGCGAGCCTTAAAAGTTGATTAAGGGTGTTCCTTTCACTTAGCGACCAAAAAGTTTTAGAAATATTGTATATCTTGTTTATAAAATATTTATAAAATTAAAATGTAGAGTTACAAATGTAAAAGAGCAAGCGTGTGGTAAATGTGGCATTCCTGACGTAGACTGGGACAGGATATCCTGTGAATGTGGTTACTAGCATTCGAACTTTATAAAAATTATATTCAATTTTACTACTCCTATTTTTTATACATACACTCGTACTCGTACATATGTGTATTTGCGAATATTAGACATATTTGGATAATTATTTTTTCTTAAATATGGGTTTAAATTAAGATTAACTGGTACTCAAAGAGTATAGCCTGTAACAATAGCATAATTTTAGGGATTTAAATAAATGGTGGCTATTAGAACTTGTCAAATATGTTAATATCCGGAACTAATGAATTGTTAACATTTTTTGTTTCAGAAAGTGCTCAATCAATATAAAGTTATTAGCAAAACCTAAATCCATTTTTTTTTAAATTTGAGATAATGAAAGGAACAACTTCCTTTCTTTTATAGATGTAACTCATTTAATTTACCTCAGGATCATGTTCAAATATTAAAAAATCTGATGTGGCCAACACTATACCTTCCGCCATTTAATTTTTATAAATTCGAATATACATACTTACATATTTACTTATGCTTAAAACTGTATTAAGTACAATTCCATATAACTATGGTTCTATTTACTATTTTCTTTTTAAAATGTTACTATTTTTAATTTGAAATGATTAGTTCTTTGACAGTGACATTTTCTGTCAGTTGCATACATTTGAGATAGGAACAGTGTAACGTGTGTAACCAAGGAGTTGTGTTTGTTTAAAACGTAGACTTTGGGGATTTATATTACAGATAATTTTATAAATTTATCCATAAAATATATAGAAAAAGAATTAATGCAAATCTGTAGAAAATTTAATAATCTTTTTCTATTTTGGTTCTTTAATATGTACTTTATGAAACCCATTTGGTTGTAATAAAGTACTTCTTTATGACATCCAAATGAGTTTCACAAAGTGCATATTAAACAACCGAAATTGAATTTCCTGGACATGAAATAACGTACATATTTTGAAAAAATGACCAAAATAGAAAAAATAGTATAAAATACACGTTTCATAAGACATTTCAGCGCACTTGTCCCCTTCCCCGCTCGTTTCTAAGAATAACGTGTGCGCTAAAATACTATTAATTTTTATAATAACATAAATATCGAAAAAATAACATTTATGGACAGTTGCACCAACGTAACTTAAATTTTAAGCGTCCCTTAAATTAACAATATTGCATCGAAATGAACTGTCCTATGAATTATTATACATTGCTGTTAAAATTTTGATTTGCAATTTTTTGTTTAAGGGTCGCTTAATATTTAAGCCTTGTTGGTGCAACTAGGCATTAAGGATATTTTTCGGAGAAAAACTATTTTGAGCTTCAAGTAAAGTGCCATTTCCGGTTACCTGATTTACACCAAAATTTAATGGCTTCTTTCCATATTAGAATAAGGTAGAACTACAGGGTTTCAAAATTTTCTGAATGATAGTATTTGAGTTAGAGCGTAACATACACACACGTACACACACACACACACACACACACACACACACACACACACACACACACACACACACATTTATATATATATATACACACACACACACACACACACACACACACACACACACACACACACACATACATACACACGCGCAAAATGTCAAAATTGGATTCTAGGGACCTTAAAACGTGGACATTTACTAAAATTTCGATATGCGATTTTTAGCACGATCACTATACCTCCCTTACCAAGGGTAGCGGGAGGTAAAAATTGTATACTGGATGTTAGTAAATGAAAAAATAAACATTGATGAACAATTACATAATAAATATACATTTTTATAGGACGTTTTTGCAGAAACTTTAAAATGTACTTGTGACTAAGATACATATGCGAAAAACAGTTTTACCTAACTGATTGGCATCCTTGAAAGTTCATGTCGCTGTATATAACTCATATTTATAATATTATTTAAACTATGGTTGTTTTTGTTAAGAGCCCTTCATAAAACAAATATGATATATTATACTAAGCGCCATGTCATCGCTTACAGCGCAGCCAACTGATTCAGCGGGTTTTAATTACTTCCTTCTACAAAGTAAAGGAAATATTGTGATCGCGAAAAATTTTGGTTTTTAAATATCAACGGAAATATCTATTTTGACCATGCCTGAATCCATTTTGACTAATTTCGTCGTGACGTCTGTACGTACGTATCTCGCATAACTCAAAAACGCAAAACCGTAGACAGTTGGTATTTTGTATTTAGGACTGATATAACATCTTATTGTGCACCTCCCTTTTTGGTCATTACATAATTTCCAGAAATGGTACTTTACTCAATGAAAAACTATTTTAAAATATAATCCAGAACTTTTCAAATTTGGTATATAAGACTTTTATGTTAGTGGGAACAACATAGTAGATTTCGGTTAAAATAGGCTAACCGGAAGTGATATATTACCTAAGTTGTTGAATGGTTTTATATTGATTTTATAAATAAATGCTTCAAATTAGAGTTTTAGAGAATTGAATTCTGCGTCTAGCACATCAAGTATCATTATTGAATTAGCCCTTTGTATAAGCGAGATATGTAAATTTACAAGTTATATACTTTTTGGTTTTTGCAATAAAGATTGCTAAGGGTTAGGACAAACAATAAAAAAAAATCTGATGTGGCCAGCGCATGACCTCTCGCCGGATATTTTATCTGGTTCTACGCATATAAAACAAAAAATATTTTTAAATACAAATACATATATTCATGTCTCACTACAAAATAATTCTCACATATATTTGCAAAATCTATGGGATATTTTAATATAAAGTATGTAGGTACAATACATACATTTTCTTTATATTCAATATCCTGAAATTTTTGCAAATTCCTCTTATATTCTTTTTTACGTATATTCTTTTGCGTTGTTGACTTTTTTTTATTTTCATAATCTACATAAAGATGTACAAATATTTTTGACAGTGGCATACAAATATGTTTGACAGTGATATTTATGTGTCAATTACAAACATTTGAATTTCTTACCTTGAAGTAGTTTGATGTGAGATTCTTTTCATCAAATTATTTTATATGCATTTCTTTATCTCTAAATCTAAAGAAGATATAATAATGAATTTATATTTATCGAATAAAGAATTTAACGTTCTTTAATATAAGTATTTACATAAATTTTCGATAAATAATATTTAGATGATTTTTTTCTTGTAGTTACTACTTACCAAAATTTAATCAACTTTTCCCATTATTGTTAGATTGAGGAATACGTAGTTAAAAATGTCCTAAGTTAATATTTGAGAAATCGTGGATACAACATCCACACACACACTTCCACACACACATACACGCACGCACGCACGCCCTCGCGCACGCACGCACGCACACACATACACAAGCACGCACGCACGCACACACACACACACACACACACACACACACACACACACACACACACATACACACACCCGGACATCATCGTAAAAATGTTATAATCGGATTCTAGGGACCTTAAAACGTGCTTATTCACTATAATCTGGATATGCGATTTTTAGCATGAATTCAATACCTCTTTTAGCTAGAGGTAAAAAAATAAAAAATTAATGTTAATGTTAAATTACGTCAAATTCGTGCAATTTTATAATTGGGTCTATACTTCATGTTGACCTTGCGTACAAGGAAGTCGTGTGGTGTCCACATCACATTTTTTTATAACAATTTATCAAAATTCGTTGTACCTACGGTTAATGACTTTTAGGGTATTATACTCTGACACTTGACCTTGCATTTTACATTAACGTTTATGGCATACATATGTATGTATGTACGTGTGAGTAAAGGCGTCCTGTGAGTCAGTGTAGTGTAGTGAAAAAGTGACGTCACAAAAAACCGTGACGGAAATATATTTTAAGATAATTATAAATGAAAAGTATTATATTTTTTGATACGTTATTTTGAAATATTCATAAAACATTTAAATTGAAAAATACTGCACAAACTTTACAATTTTCTGCAGATAAAAGTACAAGCACCAAAACTTTCTCATTTCAGCAGATACTTCAACACCGATCATTTTAATTTATAAGAAACATATTTAACTCATTTTGATTAATCCCCACGATTAATAAAACCAAAACGCTTGAATAAAAAATAGCGTTATACTCGACGAAAACCCACACCTGGTATGCAATTAATTTCCGTGGGTCTGTGGCGCGAATGTTGCAGTTGCATTTGTATCACACGGTACGGCTGCAGTTGCAGAAGTAGAAATCGAGACACGCATATTCCGCATTGCGCGTGCTGGGTGCACGCAATTCACACGCATTGCACCCGCTAGACATAGTGATTTATATTGTGAAGCCCAGACGCATTATCCAGCACTGGAGCCACATGCACACGGGAAGAATTCAGAGCGTTTTAGACAACTATGAGAAAAGTAGTGCAGTTTCCGTTTGTTTATTTAAATGTGCAGAAATAGATAGATACAGTCCGTTTAAAAATATGGGTACAATTGCTGATTTGTAAAACTTAATGTACAGGTGTCTCATTTTCGATTTTTTTTAAGGTATCTCGTGTAATACTAATGATAGAGCAAAACCGTTTGCACATTCCAGGGTCAACTTTTCCAGAAATGTTTAATGGTCACCACATGACATTTCGATCTTCTTTTGTTTCTGAGCTACAGGCAAAAATTCGTTTTTCGTTCATTTTGAAAATATATCATATCTTATTTATTATGATAGAGAAAAAATGTTTTTATAAAAAATTTACCGTTTTTAAAATATAATAAAATTGCGTAATTATATTTTTTGAAAACTTAATAATTATCGAGATATAACACAAATTTGTGATTTTTCAAATAGGAACCAATGTTGAAAAAAGTCTCGTCTTTTTACTTATTTTATAAGCTTTTCAATGATATATAACAAGTCTACATTCTTTTGTTTTAAACATTAATAAAAGACGAATTATTAATTTATTGAGGTGAGAATATAATTCATGAGTCACGTGACATGTTTTCCGCCAATCAACATTCAGAATCTCCCTAGTTACATGTCTATCACAGCGATGATAAAAAACAAAGAAATTATCACCTTATTTATATTCGTTACTAAGGATTTGTTTCCTTTATTTTACATTGACAGTTAATTTTGAGTATAAAAATGTGCGATAATCGTTGGGTTGATATCAACAACGATGAAAATATTAAAGCAATTGTCAAATTAAACGTGTTGTAATACAGTATATGAAAATTTAGGTTAGCAGCACACAAAATGTGCCACAAAAATTCATTATATTCTCTCATTAAATATAAACTCGTGATATGATTAATAATCGAAGATATTGCTCGTGAAACCGAAGCAGCACATATCACTCGTCCTTCGGACTCGTGAAATCTGCAACTCGGTTTCACTCGAGAATATCATCGATGATAATCACATCACTTGTTATATTACGTATGAAAATATTGGAATTTATGAAGAAACAAATGAAATAAATTATTAGAAATCATCATTTGTTTTTATTTTGATTCAATATCTATTAATTTTATTCTCAAAATTATTCTTATGCCCAGTTTTATAAAAGATGGATAAGTAAATTACTAGCAAAGTAAAATTTACTCTTCAAGTAAAATAGTTTATTCCAGAGATTTGCGTTTTATAAAGGAAGAATAAAAATACTAGCTAAGTAAATCTACAGAATAAATTACTCCACCGATTTTCGAGGAAGTAAATTTTATTCTGTAGAATAAATTTGACACACCAACATTAATTTAATTAAATTCATTAAAAATTTCGTCTCTTGCATTATTTTTACATTTATTTATTTATATCCAATATATTTGCTTTGTCTACTCCTGTGTATTTTTTCCTCGTTCTCTCTTTTTCCATGTTAGTTGACACCGTGTCAGGAACATACAGAATACAATATTATTAAAACATTCTGCGGTACATTGCTTGGAATAGATCCTTTTCAGTTGGAGATTAACATTATCGTCAGTAGTGATTTTAAAGGATACCATCTACTAATGTTTTATCCTGGTTTTATCAATCTTTTTTATGCTCCAGTATTGGAAACATTAGCCGATATAAGAAACCGTAGTCTGAGTGTACTACGGTATTCACACACTCTTCAAGGAGGCTCTTTTCCTTGTTCCCAGTTAAAATTGTAGTTGCAAATTTATAAAAAAATAAAATTTTATTACCACTCTGGCCTATAAGTTCTTAATATAGTGAAAAACAATATCAAATGTATATAATTATAGAAAATATTAAAATATTTGTATGCAAAAATCACAAAATAATGACAGATGTTATGTCTCTGTCGGTAAATCACTAGGATAAAATATTTACTCTGCAAGTAGTTGTTTTACTCTGTAACTTCTTTTATAAAACAGACATTTTTATTTACTCGTCGATTAAATTTACTTTCAAAGTAATAACTCAGCCGTTTATTCGATGTTTATAAAACCGGGCATTAACCAATTATTTTCGGGTTAGTTAAATTACTATTTATTGACGTTACATTTGGCTTTGACACGATCCGAACAAAATGGTTTAATATGCTTTTGAAGTAAATAAATTGAAAAAATGAGTAAAACTGAAACAAATATTATTAGAAATATGCGAATGATGATTTGGAATAGATTTTTTCATTTGTTTCTTAATAATTTCCAATATTTTCACCCCAATAAATAAATAATTCGTCTTTTATTAATGTTTAAAACAAAAGAATGTAGAATTGTTCTAAATCATTGAAAAGCTTATAAAATAAGCAAAAAAATGAGACTCTTTCCAATATAGGCTCCCATTTAAAAAATCATAAGTTTGTGTTATATCTCGAGAATTATTAAGTTTTCAAAAAATCTAATTACGCCATTTTATTCTACTTAAAAAACGGTAATTTTTTTGTAAAAAACATTTTTCCTCTATCATAATAAATAAGATATGAGATATTTTCAAAATGAGCGAAAAACGAGTTTTTGCCTGTAGATTAAAAACAAAAGAAGATCGAAAATTCCTGTGGTGACTATTAAACATTTCTGTAAAAGTTGACCTTGGAATGTGCAAATGGTTTTGCTCTATCGTTAATATTATCCGAGATACCTTAAAAAAACATCGAAAATGAGCCACTGTAAAGTACCGGCTCGAGACTTTTGAGCGCTCCAGGCGAAAATTGTAAATTGCACTCCACATTTATTAAAATTTTGTTTAGATTATATAGAGGCTATTTGTGTCCATAACTCGCGAACAATCATAGAATCTTAATCTTAATGACGGCAGCGGACAAAAATGACAAAATGGTTACTCATTGAAACATAACAAGGTTATGTTTTGTCAGAATAATTTTGCAATTTCTATTTTATAAAATATTTGCAATGAATGCGAATGATAGGACGTCAAATATTATGTGATGCAGTGGGGGATGAATTAATTCTTACAAAATTACCGATTGAAGTATCAAAGTTTATAAATTTCCTAAGATGTACAAGAAAATAACTTTTCAGCAGATATATTCTACTAACATGCAAAATTCTTCTATATATATTTTCTCATTGTAAAAGATGCTTATCGTCTAAATAAAATTCCAACAATGGACGTCTGATTGCAATAATGAATTATATAAAAATGTGTTTCTTAAGTTAATATTTGAATAAGATACAATATAAGAAGCAGAAAATTGTCTTAAATTGTATATTATTTGCGGTTGTATGAAATAGAAGTCTATTTTTGACATAATTCGCCTATTTATTATAGATTAATATTTAAGTTATTACAAGCTTACATGCAGGGTTGATAGTTTGTTATGGATGCCTTACCCTGTACTCTGCACCCCCTAGAGATATCATCTCATGAAGATAGTCTGCATTAGATTGTCACGTCGTGAAGACCTTTGTTGTCGAAATATGTAGTGTTTTGGTTGGCTGTGTAACAATGTAATTTGTTTAATCTTTAGTTTAATTGTTCAGTAATGTTTAGTTTAATCATTAGTTAATAAATAATTATAGTAATATATAAATAAAACTTTAGTTATACATCAAGTATTGTCCGTGTCCATAAATCTAAGTGTTCATCAGCATCCCTCATCTGTCATCAAGTGTGAAGTGAAAGTGTAAATGTGTGGTCGTTCCTTTCCACCAAGTCATGGACGTCAATCAACCAAGCGTCCTTCAGTTAGTTAAAGTTGTCAGCTTCTTAGATCTCTCTTGTGTTACAGATCAAAACGAAGAATAGATACGGGCAAGAATATTAATTTCTGATGATGCGGGAAGTAGATTTAACATCACCCAAAGACAAATGAGATAAGGTATTAAAAAATCCCCTTAGTTTATAGGAACAACGACTTATGCCAATGTGTGAATAAAAAATTTCTTTCTATTTGATGACGAGGTCTAATTCTTCTCAATTTTTTTGTTACGTACGTTAATAATTATTATTTTGCCACTGTCTTTTGTTTTCATTGCTTGTATTACTTCACAAAGATAACGTCACAGAATGTTTATTAAAGTTCTATTAAAATTTAACATTTAAAAAAAATACAAGTAAAGAAAAAACCTAAATATCATGCGTTTATTTTTTGTAGAATTAATTTTTCATACATTTTTCCAGAACGTTCACGTTGAAAACTGTTAATTCTTCATTATAATTCTAATTTTGTTTGTAAAAACGAAAAATTTATGGAAGAAATATACACCATAACTGTCATATAAGTAAGAAACACACTCACACAGTTGATTTCATTGAGCATGAAGTGTGATATTAACTATTTACAACTCTCCACAGTCCGTTTCTCTTTCGTGGCGAATTCATTTGTTGATTTACACAAACAATCGCGACAGTGCGAGTGAGTCTGTCTGTGTCTGGCTGCATTGTTTGAACCTCAGCGTGGGTGGCAGCGTGAATGAGAGTTTCGCTGTGAAATTTCCACCATTCGCTTCAGCTAAGCCACACGAGGTTTCACATTCAATGCGTTTAAACTGGAGCGAGCTATGATTTCACGCATTCAACTTACACACTGCCCACGCCTTATTTTAATTAGCGGCAAATTATACGACCAACACTTGCTCGTAAACCTAAAACAGCATTTATCTACATTTAATTTCAAATCTACGTAAAATTACAAAAACAAATCAATGTTTACGTAATTTTATTTTACAAGTATATTGGATTGCACGGTTATTGTGTTTCTCATATCCCGGGTGCTCTACTAACTAAACTATTGGCTGCTCTCCTCTCGATGGCTGAACAATCTTTCACTTTTAAGCAGTGCCGGATTTATGCCTAGGCCTACAAGGCCCCGGCCTAGGGGCCCAGCCAGCCTAGGGGCCCCGGTGGAAGGTTCAACAAAGTAGGGAAATCTCTGCAATCTGTTAACATCGACCTGGGTACGATCGTTGAACTGTATCAGTCTTTAGTAACATACCTATAGAACACTTAAGGAGACCCAGTACCTTTGATTATTATGAGTCGAAAGTTATTGAAAAATCCGGTGAAAATAGATATGCATATGACATGCAGAGGAAAAGTAAGCGTAAAGTCCAGTTTGACGAAGTAAACAAGGCGGAACTCTCTGGTAGGGACAGATTTAGAGTTACCATTTTTAACGTCATTATAGATAGACTAATTACAGAACTACGAAGACGCGGATCTGCTTATGAGGAGTTAAGTAAAAAGTTTGACTTTCTTACGGAACTACATCGTTTGAAATTTAAAGACATCCGTGAAGGAACCAGAGACCTTATAACTTTTATGCGCCGAATTGGATAGGACTTGGATAACGAATGTCTGCACCTGCAAGATCATTTGTCGTCGAATGATGAAGTTATGGAGTTATCGCCACTGGGCTATACAAATACGATAAGTATTGGAAAATGGCTTTTTGGACATTTATCCAAGCGTAGGAATTGCGCTCCGAATGCTGTTGTATACATACACCAGCGTCAAAATGCTTAGCAGAACGGTCGTTTTCCGCGCTAAAGAGAGTAAAGAAGTAATAAAGACCTAACATGGGAGACAACAGGCTCAATTCACTCTCTGTAATGTACATAGAGTCAGAAATAATGCTGTCAATTGACTATGATGACGTCATTTGTTTTTTTGCACAGAAGAAAGTTCGTCGTATGATTCTATAAATTTTATAGAATAACGCAACTATAGTAACATAGACTGTATTATTCTGATGTTTATTAAAGTCGATTAAAAATTATATGTTCTGTACTAGTGCATTCAATTCGCTAAATTTCCAAAATAGCTTCGAGATGGTGGGGCCCAAATGTCAAGTGCCTAGGGGCCCTGGGACTCTAAGTCCGGCCCTGCTTTTAAGGTCGTATAACTGCTGAGGATTTATTAATCGTCACATGATTAGATGTGGGGTTGCCAAGCTACCACTGCCTTTAAACATCTAGTGAACGAGTCATAATTTACTCAGGGCTCTACCAGACCAAATTCTAATATTAACAATGAGTTAACAGTTTGTATATTTAAAATAACTGTGAAAAATTGTCAGCCGTCGGGATTAGAACCTGAGACACCTATCTTGCCGGGATAGTGCTCTACCAACTAAACTATTGGCTGCTCTCCTCCTTTATACCTCCCACTACCCTAGGTAAGGGAGGTATAGGGATCGTGCAAAAAATCGCATATCGAGATTTTGGCAAATGAACACGTTTTAAGGTCCCTAGAATCTAATTTTAACATTTTCACGATGATGTCTGTGTGTATGTATGTGAATGTATGTATGTGTGCGTGGATCCTCCACTCAAACTCAAATACTATCATTCAGAAAATTTTGAAATCTTGTATTTCGAACTTTTTCTGTATTGGAAAGAGCCCATTAGATTTTGATGAAAATCGGATAACCGGAAATGGCACTTTACTGGAAGCTCAAAATAGTTTTTCATCGAAAAATACCTTTAAATATTATTTTTCGAGATTAATGTTATAAAAATTAAAGTATCATGCACAACAAAAAATTAAGGTAGCGGTAGAATTAGTGGCAGTGGTAGTAGCCTTGGTAAAAGAGTGAATGCGTTATAGCAAACGTATTCGTTCACATCCAAAAATTAAGAAAATTAGTAGCAGCGCAGGGGCAACGCCAGCGGTAGGAGTTTGCAAACTCCAAACTTCTACGTTGCCACTACCGCTACCGCTTAATTTTTTTATGACGGTTTTGACGTTTATGGCTTCTGGCATCTGATTGCATCTGATAAAATGAGCAATAGAAAAAGAATTATTTTGATGTGTGCATCAGCTGTTGCGCTATATAAATTAAATAGATAAAACCAAGGCGATTACCACAATTTATTGGAAGAAATGAGACTGAATCCAGCTTAACCGACACAGAAATGTTTTTTTCTTAAACAAGAATGAATGTGGAGTTTTTTGACACTATTGAGCTTGGTATGACCGTCCACAGAGTGCTTATGGATAAGAGATATTAACAGGTCATCATCCATTACGCAAAAATTAAATGACAGCTATAACTGTCAACCTTGCACTGAATGCAAACAATTTTTACTATAAATTTCTTACGCTACCGATGGCACTAATTTTTACACTCCCGCTAATTTTTCTTATTCTGAATGGGCCTTAAAGATTATTAAATTTTCTATAGATTTGCATTAATACTTTTTCTATATACTTTATGGATAAATTTATAAAATTATTTATAATTTAAATCCCAGAGCCTACGCTTTAAATAAATAAAACGCAGTTATTCAAATGTATGTAAGTGACAGATAAATGTTTTAAAAAGGAAAAAGTAAATAGAACAATAGAAAAGGAATTCAATACAGTTTCCAGCATAAGTAAATATATAGGTATGTATTTAGATTAATAAAAATTAACGATTCACAAAAATATTTAAGGTAATCCTCATTTTTGGATTAGTGAATTCTATTCTTTCCCGGTATTTAAAATTTAATCTTCATTTTATTATAGTGTCGGTGGCTCAATGGTTATAGCAACGCCTCATGTCATGAGTGCCCTCGGGGCTCCGGGATCGAATCCCACTAAGGCATGGATGTGTGTGAATGTGAACCCACTCTGTAATTAGGATTTAATCCTGTCGAGGGGTTAAAAAAAGGTAGTTATTTGGATTAGATTAGACTATATTTTAAGAACTGAACTGTCAAAATTAGAGTAAAATTCGCTAATCCAAAAAACTTAATCTTTTTTGTGACTCGGGCTGTAAATGGCGGGAGGTATTGTGTTGGCCACACCAAATTTTTTGAAGAATGCCAAATGAAAATTTCAAGTGTTGTTGCCTTGTAACATATGTCACACCTTCAACGAAAGGCGGAGCGACGTATCGGTTCAAGCAGTTTTCGGTCGTATCTTACATCTGTATGAAACAGAGCCGACTCTGCCAGAAATACAGGACTAATGTCAAAGAAGAAGAACCATCAAATCACAACTAGATATAAATCGTAGTTTGTAGTAACAAAACAAGATCAGCAAAAATTTGAAATATTTCAATCCATATTTGCATATCTCTTAAACAAAATAAAATTCAAAGAAGTAGTTTTATTTCTTGGCAACAATGATGTATGTGGACATGTGTAAACTTGTAATAAAGCATATAAAGCAGTTGAGTATCACGTCACAGGTGAGTTGATCCCATCTGGGCACGTGTCTTGCTCCGTATCGCTTGCAAGAATGTGCGTCTCGAGACGGAAACAAATGCGAAGCTACAGATCTCTCCGATAGCGTGAAGTGGACAACATGTGCCATTGCCACCGACATCGCTACCGACTCAATGACAAACCTGTGTAAATTCAGGAAAATGAATCATCCACAAGAAGTGTGAACAAGATAATATTTTTGTTTGTAATGCACATTTTTATAACAGGAAGGGTCAAGTGTTTAATAGTCTTCTTGAAGATGAAATATTTGCGAAAAAATAACTCATGTTAAAATTTCTTAATATTCGGATTGAGAGGTACTGAAAACAGGCCAGATCCTAGCGGGTGTTCATTTTGATCCCAGAACAAAGGCGGCAAAGCCATCCTAACTTCTTATAGAAAAAAACTTTATTTAATAATTTTAAAAATATTAACAATTTATGAAATAAACATATTAATAAAGCATTATTGTTTTAAATACTTGGTTTGGCAAAAAAATATTACTTTTTATATTACACGGTGACAGTGATAGTAATATTATAATATTTTTTTCGTAATTATTACCTAATTAAACTTTTTCTTTATTGTAATCAAATTTTCTTTGTTTTAAGCAAGCTTTTCTTTGTTGTAATCAAAAATCTTTAGAAAAAACCCTAATGAATATGATCAGAGGAACATATTTTTATTAAATTACCCCACTCTTGATACACATATACATAGGTACAGGGTGTTAATCAAAAAGCGGGTCATAGGCGTTTAACATTGGAAATCAGTTTTTCTTTGCGTAAAAGTTCCCAATTAATTTTAGACAAAAATGTTTCAAATAAAACTTGTAGATAATTAAATTCTACGCCTAATTCTAAACTTGTTTTTGTTAGCAGTATTAGGTAAATGATATTATTTCTAATTCATTGCGTGCTATTGTTTTAAGTAAACATATCTCTTGTCTCCAATTTCAGCCAATCAGAGAGATTAAAGGGGGGGGGGCATTTTTATTAAGAACAAAGGCGGCTGATAGGTTAGGATTGGCCCTGACTGAAAATATCTTTCTAGTCTTCGCAGAATTTTGATTTCTTGTATTTTGGCAATGAACAGGAATAAGTCCCATGTTTATTATTACTCCAAATGTTCTAAAAAATAAGCTGTTATACAGAGGGATCCAGAAGAATTGAAGGTTCCGCCTCGTTCTGGTTTTTTGTGTGCCGCGTCATTGTGCTAGTGAAATAAGATTGACAGATTGCATTGGCGTATATATTTCCACTCATTTCCATTATTCGTCTTAGTAAGAATATATACTTTACTTCCAAAATAAACTTGTCATGTTCTTTCATAAACAGCCATTCTAACGTAATGATTTAAATAAAATAGTTTACTTATAAAGGTAAAAACAAACTGTATGTCAAAAAATTCAAATATACATAACGCCGCTGATTTTTCCAAATGTTGGTAATATAGGAAACATAATTTGACATTGCCGGTAAAGTGATACTAATTTTTCTCCGTGAAAGATAATTTTGATCATAATCAGAACTTTTTCAAGTCACGTGACATTCAATTATTCTAGATCACTATGTAGTATTTTACAATACAAGACAGGTAAAATGATTTTTACTGCTGAAAGGAGGAAATGACTGGCGAGCCGAACAAACAAACCTGTCACCTCTTTGAGGCAGTAAAACAGTTACATGGCGTGTATTGTACAATATTTTATTTGTTACTTACTTGTAAATTAAATTTAACATTATAATTAAAACTGTCAGTTGCAATTGAGACTTATTTTCAAATTGTATGACTAAGAAAAAAAATTTCTCAACGTTACCAACGTGATTATTAACTTGTAAAATTTTAACAAGTTAGATGTCAATTTTACAAGTTTGTAACTAGCAAAGATTAATTTTCAAAAATAGTCGGCGGTATCAACCAATGAAGTTTACAAATTAGTAACAAATATTTTTTTTACGCTTGTCCCAAATCATCCTGTATATAAGAGTCACGCTAAAATTACTGAGATTTGTAAATAATGAACAAAATCTTATACGTAATTTTATATCAATAAAAAAAAAAAGATGGGTTTTTATCAGGTTTTCACAGATATACAGATCTGTGAGATGTACAGATTTGTGGTTAATATATTTTAGAATTTTATTACCTCCCGTCATACCGTAGGTAAGGGAAGTAATGTAATCGTGCCAAAAATTCGATGGTGAGTTTTCAGTAAATAAGCACGAATTAGGGTCCCCACAACACGTTTTTACTATTTTTACGATGTCTCTGTGTGTGTGTGTGATATTGGCTAAAATTAATAAATCGGAAGTGATACTTTATTTGAAGCTCTGAACAGATTTTCGTGAAAAATAAATTGATACAATCTCAAAACTTTTCAAATTTGGTATTTAAGACTTTTCTATTAATGAGAACGACATACTAGATGTTTTCTAAAATTGATAAACTACTTTACAGGAAGCTAATTTTTTTTGAAAATATATATTAAAACATGATTAAAAATTTGGTATTCAAAACTCGTGTGTAATTTGAAACATTAGATTTTGATCATATCTATATGATAAACCGGAAGTAGTACTTAATTTGGAACTCTTAACAGATTTTCGAGGAAAAACATTATAAAATAGAATCCAAAATTTGGTATTACAGACTTTTCTATTTATTGGAACAACAAATTAGATTTTGTTTACAAACGATCAACTGGAAGTGATACTCATTGCTATTTCAAACATGGAATTGACGGGAGGTCATGTGTTGGCCACATCAATTTTTTTTAAATATGTTCAAAATAGATCCCTTCACCATTCATTCCTTCCACTTTTTAAAAGCTTCCAACCAATCATCTATTGGAATGTTTTCAAGATATTACCAAATCTGATGAATATGGTTGGTGTTCTATTACTTTTAAATTATTTTTTCGTCACGATGCAACATACTTCATTCATAACCATTTTGAAGCATACCATTTATCTGTAACAATCTTCTGCCTCTGCCCATCTAATATAACTGTATTTACCAGTCCAATATAAATAATATTACATACATACGAGTACATTACTTTTTTCATGGTTACTGCTTCTTTGTTATTGTTGGTGTTTCTCGATCTTTATGAATTAATAAACGACTATATTGGCGTGTAAGTATGCCGAGAAAAGCAATACAAGTTTCGTCATCTGTCACAATTTTTGAAAACAGTTGGCGTTCGGCCACTATTTTATAATGTTAAAATTTTTTGACAAATACTTACAATTTTCGCTTTTACGTAATCAGAAAGTGTATTGACACAAAACGACTGATAACTTTTTTACCTACCCTTGGTAAGGGAGGTATAGGGATCGTGCAGTTATTCAAATGTGTGTAACTGACATATAAATGTTACTATCAAACAACTAATCATTTCAAAATAATATTAGTAACGTTTTTTTAAAAAAAGTAAACAGAACAATAGAAAAGGAATTCAATGCAGTTTCCAGCATAAGTAAATCTGTAGGTATGTATTTAGATTAATAAAAATTAACGATTCACAAAAATGTTTATGCTAATCCTCATTTTTGGATTAGTGAATTCTATTCTATCCCGGTATTTAAAATTTAATCTTTATTTTATTATAGCTCCGGTTGCTCAATGGTTAGAGCAACGCCTCATCTCATGAGTGCCCTCGGGGCTCTGGGTTCGAATCCCACTAAGGCATGGATGTGTGTGAATGTGATCCCACTCTGTAATTGGGATTTAATCCTGTCGAGGGGTTTAAAAAAATTGTAGTTACTTGGATTAGATTACACTATATTTTAAGAAATAAACTGTCAAAATTAAAGTAAAATTCGCTAATCCAAAAAAAAAAGGATTAACTGGCGGAAGATATTGTGTTGGCCACACTAGATTTTTTCATTCAATTCTTTATACCAACGGTAAATAGTAACCAAAGAAGACGCTTGGTCATTAAAAACGTAATCTAAACTTTGTATTCATAAACTTTTTGAAATCATATTAAATAATTATTTGAAAATGCTCCCTGGTTAATTTTATATTTTCTCTTTGGAACAATGATACTTTAAAAATTGATTTAGCTTTCAGAATAAACTTTAAATTAAAATTAAATTTGTATTCGTTTTCAAAATACGAGTATAATACTTTAGCACATTAGTGAGCACTGTAGCATTACTATAAAATAAAGATAAAGTCTTAAAGTAATTTTAGTAAGTCTTAAAGCGAACCTGATTATGAAAACGGCTCTAAGTTCTAATTTCGCAACTTAATTTCAAAATTAGTTATGTGAGAAATTTTAAATAAGCAAGTACTCGTAATTCCGAAAACATTTGTGGAAAGGCTGTTGCGGAAAAGTTGTGTCGACCGCACGCAGGAAAATGTGGGCAGATTTCTGTCGCGGTTCTTTTCCGTTGTGGTGCTCGAGACCTCACAGATAACGCCTCCTGCCATGTACATTATACGACGTCCGCGCAAAAATAGACTGACTACATCAACTCAAATTTTTTACAAAAAATGACGATTTGTTAAGATATAAATCTGACGTATGACATGTGTTTTTACTACATGCAGTAGTAGGTAACAGACATGTGGTTGTAATACATCTATGCTAATATTAATTGCTGCTACAAGGTATAGTTGTAAAAATTTGACATTTAATTAATTTAATTTG
Organism: Harpalus rubripes; assembly: GCA_963082715.1. Classification (NCBI taxonomy): domain Eukaryota; kingdom Metazoa; phylum Arthropoda; class Insecta; order Coleoptera; family Carabidae; genus Harpalus; species Harpalus rubripes. The sequence goes on from OY720451.1 coordinate 67,372,083, forward strand.
AAAGAGAAAGGAATTCTATTCAGTACCAAAAAAGAATAGGATCACCTATATCTGTTACCTAAACGAAGATTGCCGCTGTGAAGAAAATAATCGAAGAAAACAATAAAGCCGTTTATATGTTCTCAGAGCATCAAATGAAAAATCATACACGATCAACTAAAATTAAAAATCTGGTGTGGCCAACACAATGTTGTGGTTTTAAAGAACCAATTGAAGATTGGATCCTCAGATATTAATAAAATCATATACAATCACTTGCAGTTAAAAAAGTTGCCAGTCGTTTTGTGTCACATCAGCTTTCTGAACGGAACATGTAATAATTTGCCAAAAAACTTTGCCCTGTCTAATTTTTTACGTTTGGCCATTTTTTCGCCTTAAACAAAATTTATGGGGTTGAAGGTTTTGGTCTGAATTAAAGATTGGAGCTACAATTTAAGATTATTTTGAAAGCATTCCAAAAGAAGATTAGTTGGAGCTCTTGAGAAGTGAAATGAAATAATTATGAAGCGTGTTAATAGAGAACGGAACTACTTTGAACATATTTAAAATAAAATTCTGAAAAATATGAACTATGTTAGAGGTGGGCGCGTGAGTAACTTTTTGTTCACGATCACGCACGCTCACGGAACTAAAAATGTAATCACGACCAATCACGCACGACATTTTACGTTTGATTCACCAATCACGCACGACATTTTACGTTTGATTCACGATCACTCACGCTCACGATTTTATTTTAGCACTCACGCCCGATCACGCCCGGCGGGTCACGTTCGTGTCACGTAATTGTTTCTATGTACATTTAAGCCAGTTTAACACAGTCATAAGTTGTTAACATATTGGTAATAAGTTAGGTAACATTGGTTTCATTGGAAACGTATGTTTATGGACTAATAGGTTCTTCTATTCCATCACAAATATCATTATAAATTTGGTAACAAAATTATGATCGTGTCAAACGGGCTTAAAGATTTGTATATCTTAATGAAATCGGAGCAAATGTGTATACAATTTTGGGTACAACAATAACACTATTTTTATGCAAAAAAATACTGTTGATGACATATTTAGACATAATAATAATAATAATAACAAGAATGTAAAGTAAAAGATGTAAATTGACAATTTTTTAAATAGAAAATAGAAGAAAACTTGTACTCACGCCCGATTAAATTTCAATCACGCTTGATCAAGCACGATAATTTTTTAGTGTTTCACGCTCACGTCCAATCACGACGCAAAATTTAAATTATATTCACGATCACGCGGGTCATGTCGTGACCCATCGTGACCCGACAAAATCACGGCCCGCGCCCACCTCTAAACTATGTGTCTTATTTTCAATAATTCTAGCGTGACTCTCCTGTTACACATATTAGTATTATGTTTGTAAACATACAAGTATATATTTATAAAATGAACGTTGCCTAAGAGAGTTAATTTTCTATAAAATTAGACGGATATTAATTAATTTTAATTAATAAATGGATTCTATTGTAAGATATGAGTAAATTACAATCAGCTAAACGGTATTACAGAAATATAGTTTAATTAATATAAGTTGTGCTGTTTTAATGGCCATAATCTACGGATATTTATCAAAGAGAAATAAATATAATAACTTCCTGTACCATAAACAGTTTGAAAGATACAGGTAGACTACTTTTGGTTTAAAAGACCGGAATGAGATTAAATCTGAGCTTGTTAATAATGTTTACTCGTTTATCATCCAATGTGCACCAGGAAATTTATTATTCAATATTCAGTTTAACTCATGATATTCATACAAATATGTTATTTATTCCATTCCTGAAAAAAAAATCTGATGTGGACACCACACGACTTCCTTGTACACAAGACCAATATGAAGTATAGACCCAAGTATATAATTGCACATATTTGACGTAATTTGACATTAGCATCTATTTTTTATTTTTTTGTTATTTTTTGTCGTAATCCATAGCAAGCTTCATTACAAAAACCAAAAATTATATAAGTTTTAAATATACATATCTCGCTTATACATAGGGCTAATTTAATAATACTTGATGTGCTAGACACAGAATTTAATTCTCTAAAATTTTTATTTGAAGCATTTATTTCTAAAATCAAAATGAAACCATTTTATTGAAGAAAAACTGTTAACACCTTCAGGTAATATGCCACTTCCGGTTAGCCTGTTTTAACCAAAATCCACTATGTTATTTCAATTGGCATAAAAGTCTTATATACCAAATTTGAAAAGTGTTAGATTATATTTTAAGATAGTTTTTCATTAAAATCTATTATAGGCTTCAAATAAAGTACCATATTATAGGCTTCAAATAAAGTACCATTTCTAGAAATTATGTAATGACCAAAAAGGGAGGTGCACAACTAGATGTTATAGCAGCCCTAAATACAAAATTTCAACTTTCTACGGCTTACCGTTTTTGAGTTATGCGAGATACATACGCACGTACGCACGTACGTACGTATTAGTCAAAATGGATTCAGGGATGGTCAAAATGGATATTTCCGTTGAAATCTCCAAACCGAAATTTTTCGCGATTACAATACTTCCTTTACTTCGTACAAGGAAGTAAAAACAACATTAAAATGATTTTGTAAACGAAATATAAACAGGATATTTAACAAGGGGATCTCGAAGACTATAAGGGCAATTTTTTCAATCTCTGGTTAAAATTTAACCAACAGTTAAATAAACAAAATTGAAACGAAATGAACTGTCTAATGACAGATTTATCATTGCTGTCTACAAAACTATGTAATATTGTTTACTTATCTGTTGCTCTTAAAATTTTAATTAGAAATTAAAAGCTGGCCTAATGTCCATATTCATAAACACTCCTAAAATTTTAAACGGTTCGTTATAATTTTTATCCAGTACAAACAGTCGATACTGATAGAAAAATCGAAATATAACTTGTCAAGTTTGATTCTATTTGTCAAAAATTGTAACGAGCCGTTTTGAAACTTTACGAGTGTTTATGAATATGGGCATAAGAGGTACAAAGTCAGTTAACTTATGCCCAGTTGCACCAAAGCTTAAATTTTAAGCTCAAATCGACAACAGAATAGGTACAACACATGTAGCAATCTGTAATATCTTTCTGCCCTGAAGTAGGTGCAAGTGTGTACCGAAATGTCGGTGTAAGAATATATGCTGTTTGACTGAGATTTCGAGTAATTGTTATCACGTTATTGAGTATAACTGTCAAATGTATATAAAATAATATAAAAGTGAAAATGTAAATTTATTCCTCATTTTCGTATTTTTACAAAAAACTTGGATTTTCGTTCGCACTTTGTTGCAGCATTTTATTATGTATTTTCGAATGGCAATGCTCAATAACCATTATTAATTTGAACCGATTAGGCTTTTGACTGTGACGTTTATCTCTCAGCTACATACATTTGAGTTTTGAACTGTGTAACCAAGTAGTTGTGTTTATCTTGAAGCATAGGCTTCGGGATTTATATAATAGGGCGCGAGCAGACACGTGACTCAAGCGACTTTGACGTGCTTGGAATCAGCTGATTTGTGTGCGAATGTCATTTTGACAAGAACAATGTCACGTTGACAAGACCAATGTTTTGATTTATTTTGATTTTTAACTACTACAATGTTATTATTTTTAACTTCATATGTTTTACTGCGTAAATATTCTAAAATAATAACATTAAAGCAGCTCAAAATCAAAATAAGTCAAAACATTGGTAATGTCAACGTGGCATTGATCTCGTGAAAATGACATGCGCACACAAATCAGCTGATTCCAAACACGTCAAGGTCGCTCGAGTCACGTGTATAATAAATTTTATAATAAGTACATATACAGAGTGTTTTTTTCAAGGTGTACATAGGAGAAAACACCTTAAAAAATCACCCTGTATAATAAATTATTTTATAATAGGTACCTATATACACAAGTAGCTGCTGATTGTTTGAAAAAATATTGAAATGGCAAATGTTTAGTAAAATGTATTCTGAGTTGCTTATTCTTAAACTTTTAGGTTGGAAAAAATAAAATGGGCAATTTGTTTAATAGAAAAATCTGATGTGGCCAACACAACACCTCCCGCCATTTAATTTTTGTTAATTTAAATATAGATACTTAGTTATGCTGGAAATTGTATTAAGTTCCATTCCGTATAACTGTGATTCTATTTTCTATTTTCTTTTTAAAACGTTACTATTATTAATTTGAAATGATTAGTTCTTTGACAGTGATATGTATCTGTCAGTTACATACATTTTGAGATATGTACTGTGTACCCAAGAAGTTGTGTTTGTTTGAAGCGTAGGCTCCGGGATTTAAATTATAGATAATTTTATAAATTTATCCATTAAATATATAGACAAAGTATTAATGCAAACCTGTAGAAAATTTAATAATCTTTAATTTGTATAATAACACATCTCGAAAAATAAAATTTAAATGTATTTTTCTTAGAAAAACTTTTTGAGCTTTATGTAAAGTACCATTTTCGGTTATCCGATTTACACCAAAATCTAATAGATTCTTCCCATATTAGAATAAGGTAGAAATACAAGGTTTCATATTCTGAATGATAGTATTTAAATTAGAATGGAGGATCCACACATACACACATACACACACTCACACACACTCACACACTCACACACACACTCACACACACACACACACACACACACACACACACACACATACATACACACACACATACGCGCGCGCACACACACGCGCGCACACACACACACACACACACACACACACACACCGTACCCACACACCCACATCCACACCCACACCTACGCCCACACCCACACACTATAAATTTTAGGAATTGTACCATGTTGTTTATGTGTGCCATGTTGTCAGAGAGGGCGACTTCTAGTTACATAGATGTTGTGCTGTCTTCTTTCATTGTGTAATTTGTTGCTGTCTATTACGTTGTTCTGTCAATGGATCTTTAAAATTGCATGTATGGCATAATTCTGCTTCTGTTCTTTTGAAGATATGCTCACGAGTAGTTCGTGTGTGTCCTATTCTCAATCTTATTATAGTGTGTTGTTCTCTTCTAGTTCCAATTATTGTATTATATGGGTTGTATTGTTCTTTATTTTCATTAGTTTGTTTCTAGTTTCTGATGTCCATTCCTCTTGCCATTTTTCTTTTTATTTCTTTAACCTTTAATTTTCATAATAAATAAAACGCGAAAAAATGATGTTTAAGAGTAATTTAAAGCTTCAAGTTTGTGACTTCCGGGTATCCGGTTGACATAAACCTATAAATGGTTTTTCCCATATTGGAACAGAGCAGGAATACAATATTTTTTTAAAAATCTGTTCGATAGTTTTTGAATTAAAGCGATAACCGTATTGAACATCATCGATATGTGATTTTTTAGCACGATTCTTATACCTCCTTTATCTTCGGCGGCGGAAGGTAAAAATAATATAAGATGAACCCTTCTGCAATTGAGTTCATGCGGTCTATGAAATGAAAAATAAAATTGGTTACTATTTACAACCCCTTAATTAAGTGATTTTGTTAAGACTGTCGTTTATTCTCATAAGAACATAATGTAAAAGTGCTTTATATCATGGTACTGGTTTGATGTGCTTTCAGAACTTGCTATATAATAATCCGTAAACAAACTTATAACTGTAAATTAAATCTTTACAACAAAAAATCTGATGTGGCCAACACATAACCTCTCGCCAGATATTTTACCTGGTTGTACGCATAAAACGAAAAATATTTTTAAATACAAATACATATATTCATGTCTCACTACAAAATAATTATTTTAATATAAATTATGTACAATACATATATTTTCTTTATATTCAATATCCTGAAATTTTCTTTTAACTTCCGGTTGTCCAATTGTTACCAAAACTGACAAAATTGACCCCTGTGGTGCACTCTCCACGCCAGCAATGAGTGCCCGTGAGGTGACGCCTGGTAAACGCCCGCACGGTACAAATATGTCATCATCATTACCGATATCTGCGCGTACAAAGCAGATTGGCACACCCAGCAATGGGTAATATGCCGTGATGATATATTTATTTATTTTATTTATCTGAAATTTTCTTTTTCTACTTTCCTTTTCTTTTTCTTTATATTCGTCATTTTTTCGCAAATTCCTTTTATATTCTTTGTTACTTATATTCTTTTGCGTTGTTGACTTTTTTTATTTTCATAATCTTCATAATAATGTACAAATATTTTTGACAGAGGCATACAAATATTTTTGACAGTGACATCATTTATGTGTCAATTACAAACATTTGAATTTCTTGCCTTGTAGTAGTTTGATCTGAGATTTTTTACATCAAATTATTTTATATGTCTTTCTTTATCTCTAAATCTATAGAAGATATAATAATGAATTTATATTTATCGAATAAAGAATTTAACGTTCTTTAATATAAGTATTTACATAAATTTTCGATAAATAATATTTAGAAGATTTTTTTCTTGTAACTTCTACTTCCGGTTGTCCAATTGTTACCAAAACTGACTGGACTGTTCCCATTATTGTTAGATTGAGGAATCCGTAGTTAAAAATGTCTTAAGTCTTATAGTATTTGACACACACACACACACACACACACACACACACACACACACACACACACACACACACACACACACACACACACACACACACACACACACACACACACACACACACACACACACACACACACACACACACACACACACACACACACACACACACACACACACACACACACACACACACACACACACACACACACACACACACACACACACACACACACACACACACACACACACACACACACACACACACACACACACACACACACACACACACACACACACACACACACACACACACACACACACACACACACACACACACACACACACACACACACACACACACACACACACACACACACACACACACACACACACACACACACACACACACACACACACACACACACACACACACACACACACACACACACACACACACACACACACACACACACACACACACACACACACACACACACACACACACACACACACACACACACACACACACACACACACACACACACACACACACACACACACACACACACACACACACACACACACACACACACACACACACACACACACACACACACACACACACACACACACACACACACACACACACACACACACACACACACACACACACACACACACACACACACACACACACACACACACACACACACACACACACACACACACACACACACACACACACACACACACACACACACACACACACACACACACACACACACACACACACACACACACACACACACACACACACACACACACACACACACACACACACACACACACACACACACACACACACACACACACACACACACACACACACACACACACACACACACACACACACACACACACACACACACACACACACACACACACACACACACACACACACACACACACACACACACACACACACACACACACACACACACACACACACACACACACACACACACACACACACACACACACACACACACACACACACACACACACACACACACACACACACACACACACACACACACACACACACACACACACACACACACACACACACACACACACACACACACACACACACACACACACACACACACACACACACACACACACACACACACACACACACACACACACACACACACACACACACACACACACACACACACACACACACACACACACACACACACACACACACACACACACACACACACACACACACACACACACACACACACACACACACACACACACACACACACACACACACACACACACACACACACACACACACACACATACGGACATCATCGTAAAAATGTTATACTCGGATTCTAGGGACCTTAAAACGTGCTTATTCATTAAAATCTGGATATGCGATTTTTAGCATGAATACAATACCTCTCTTAGCGAGAGGTAAAAATCACCGTCAACTCCTACCTCTGTAAAAGTCGCCGCAAATGTCTCAAATTGATTTCTCCAGACGCCACCCAGTTCAATATAGACGTAGATTTATGTGGCTGCAAACCATATTATGGATGATGAGTGCTTAGCGCGGGATTGAATCTGTTCCCGTTCCCGCTAGGCGGGGAAGATTTACAGCAGTGTCGTGTCTGTCCTGTCGCGAACTCATCTCGGCGGTGTTGTGTTGGTCGTTTGTTTATGCGTTTCTCCGATTAGATGTTAGCGTTGTTCGACACGAGGAAATCTGTCGGGTCGGCCCACTAACAGCTTATAAACTCAATGATGTATTGATCTGACATAGATGTAGCTTAATAGAGATCGACTCATATTTCGCTCTGCGGTAGTTAGTTTGTAGAGTTGGTTACTAAGTTCGGAGTGAAGTGAAGCTGTATACATTGACAAGCAATAATTGCAGGGCTTTATTTCAGAGAGTCGAACCGAAAAATTTTTGGGTTCGATTACGGTTAACGGTTTTTACTTTAATAAAAATTCGGTTTCGGTTATCGGTTACGGTTTTTTTGAAAATATTATATTGGTTTTCGTTTCGTTTAAATAAACAAATAAGTTTCGTTTTCGTAACGGTTTCGGTTTAAATGAAAAATTAGTTTAGTTTTTAATTTTTACCTTCCGTCACCTTTAGGTAAGGAAGGTATTGTCTTTGGTCAAAAAATTCGGTGGTGAGTTTTTGATGAATAAGCACGTTTTAGGGTCCCTAGAATACGATTTCACTATTTTTACGATGATGTCTGTATGTGTGTGTGTGTGTGTGTGTATGTATGTGTGTCCGTGTGTGTGTGTGTGTGTGTGTGTGTGTGTGTGTGTGTGTGTCTGTGTCTGTGTCTGTGTCTGTGTCTGTGTCTGTGTCTGTGTCTGTGTCTGTGTCTGTGTGTGTGTGTGTGTGTGTGTGTGTGTACGTGTGTGCGTGTGTGCGTGTGTGCGTGGGTGCGTGTGTGCGTGTGTGCGTGTGTGCGTGTGTGCGTGTGTGCGTGTGTGCGTGTGTGCGTGTGTGCGTGTGTGCGTGTGTGCGTGTGTGCGTGTGTGCGTGTGTGCGTGTGTGCGTGTGTGCGTGTGTGCGTGTGTGCGTGTGTGCTTGTGTGCTTGTGTGCGTGTGTGCGTGTGTGCGTGTGTGCGTGTGTGCGTGTGTGCGTGTGTGCGTGTGTGCGTGTGTGTGTGTGTGTGTGTGTGTGTGTAACAAAATTTTCGTCTACGATAACTTCCATACTACAATTCTAAAAATTATAATTCTTTCGCATTTCTCTTCGTTACATCCATGCGAAGAGCTGATTAGATTTTGGTTAGAATTGGACAACCGGAAGTACCCTCATTTGAAGATTTTAACAGTTTTTCTTGAAAAAACTATGTTAAATATAATTTTTTCACATTTAATGTTATTATATATATATATATATATATATATATATATATATATATATATATATATATATATATATATATATATATATTAAAGAATATTTTATTTTCTATAGGGTTTGATTGCATTTTATACCTAATATTAAATGGATATAGAGTTAAAAAATTATAAAGAAATTAAATTTCATAAAGTAGCCATAGCTGTGAAAACAGCTACTATATTAAGAAAATTTTGATTGAAAGATGTCAGTGTCAAGTGAAATTGACATAGTGTGTCTGTCTTATAATTTTACTGGAAATAGGTATAGGATCTTTTGCTTTCTGTATGGAATTTGTGTAAAATACATACAACTGCTTTAAGGTAATGTACAAGAAATAATAATAATAAATCTTTTATTTCTGCAGATACATTACACTGTATATAGAAAACGTCACAAAATAATAATTTTCTGTATGAAATTTGCATAAAATACATGCAACTGCTGGAAGGTAATGTACAAGAAATAGAATATTTAATTTAGCAAGGAACTTTCCGTATTAAATTTGTACAAAATACATTGAACTGACGGAAGGTAATGTGCTGGCCACATCAGATTTTTTCAACATGAAATACATTTAGTACCTATTTCGTAATGTAGTAACATTTTAATTCCACGTTTCGCAAGCAAATAGTACAAATAGATATATTCGGCTTGTTCGGAATTCAAAATTCGAAAAGAATCTGTAATTAATTATTTTAAGTAAAAGTATAAAGTTAGGTAGGTACTTTTATTTTAAGGTGTGATTTAAAAATAAAATTCGCGGTTCAAAAAGTAACTATAAGTTAAAGTTTTCACATTAAAGTTCTTAAGTAGCGAATCTGGGAAACCGGGTTCGATCCCGACCGACGCCAAATATTTCCAATTTTAAATGGTACAAAATTGAACCCTGTGGTGCACTCTCCACGCCAGCAATGAGTGCCCGTGAGGTGACGCCTGGTAAGCGCCGACGCGGAGCAAATATTTCATCATTACCGATATCTGTGTACAAAGCAGATTGGCACACCCAGTAATGGATAATAAGCCGTGATGATATATATTTATTTATTTATTTTAAGTTTATTTTTGCAACAAAAATTAAATACGTTTCGCAAATTATTAATATTTTAATTTTAAGTTTTAATAATAGTTCTATTACAATAGTAATACGTAAACTAAATGCATGATTGATTGAAAAATGTCAACAAATGAGCAATTTTTTAAAATTATAATTGCAAAAAATAATTGAAAAATGGAGTATGCTTTAATTTTTTTTTTCTTATTAAGTAACTACTTTTTTATGAATTCGGAGGCATGCACAGTACTTCTACGAAAAAGATGTTGGGTTAAAAAAATACCTATTTTTAAATTTACGGTTTTAGTACCGATATTATTTCGGTTCGGTTATGTTTTCGGTTACACAACGAATTCATTTTTCGTATCGGATTTAGATTTCCATATTTAAAGAAATAAAATAGAGGTTTCGGTTTTCGGTTACGGTTTCATAAAAAGTCATATTCGGTGCGGTTTTCGGTTACGGTTTCGTTACGGTTCGGGTCCCTGCTATTGAAATTTTATTTCTTTTTGTAACATTATTGCAAAAAATTAGCGATGTTAATTTTTTTCTGCAAAGTGATTGCTACATTTCTTTACTTTAGAGATTGCATTGAACGATTTAACTCTATTGAAATAGCTATTTGTGTATTAAGAGCGCAAAATGGGATATTATCGATTGAAAGGTTGTTGACACGCGACGCAGGAGCGCGGTATTCTCTCGAAATCGACAATGTCCATTTGCGCTCGAAACACACACAAGATTTTTTCTACAGTCCTCCACCATAAAAAAAATAATAAAATGTACACTTTGTACATATAATACTACTCAACAGTTTTGCAGTGAAGATAGGAACGTATTCAAATATGACTTCAAGATATTGTTTTGGCTTTCGTTTTTACAAAAAATTAATGCCAATTTTGTAATGAATTTGTTTTATATAATTTATTTGTTTCAAGTACATTAAACTAGTGCAGTGGAAAAGTGGATGCCCACTGGGAGCGTTCACGCGAAACTTTTGCAGGTGGCAGCACAACTGTTCACACACTTTATTTTATATTTAATTTTAATTTATCGTTACTTTCTATTCTTCTTGAGCTATAGCTTTAATCTAATCTAAGCATTTTATACTTTCGTTTTCGTAAATAAATAGTATATTTTATTTTCACAGCAGTGCGGCATTTTGTGGTTATGTAATATACCGACAGAGCAGTTATATGTCAGATTGACTTGTGAAGGTGGTAAATGTGTAACTACAGAGTCATTAGTTCTTGATTAAACGTTTCTATTAAGAATTTCTCAAAATTGTATAGTTAGAAATTTGGACAGCGAACGTTTTTTCTACTTTGTCGTGCACAAGCGGCAAAGTGACATTTTGCGTTGACAAAAGAGAGCGTAAATGGCTACTTTGTATATAGACTGTGGAAAAAGATATTTTTTAGCTTTCCAACGATGTAATCAGTTCCTGTATTTGAAACAACAAAAATGCAGCACTTATTAAATCTATGGGGTAAAACAATGATTGCTGCAATAAAACAAATGAAAGTACAATGATGGGTTCTAATTTATATTTCATTCCCGCCACTTGTTTCTGTCCTTGGCCTTCTTTTTATGTCTTCCAATTTTTTATCTTATATTTTTTTGACTTCTGCCAATCTTTCTTCTCAGGTGTTTCTTTTGTTATCGTCCTATGCAATGACAATTCTCTATTTCTCAACAAGATTAAAACTATGTTCATTCATTTCATAATTATTGTAACGTGTGAGCCCCGCTGCTGCGCTGAACTTTTGTCCGAGCAGTTGAATATACAGACGCTGTAGGGTAGCTAAGACATCTAGCGAAATGGCAAGGAACTGTATGCGTCATCTTTGGTATTATTTTACTTTGTTTATGAACGTTATAATTCCGAGGTTAACTATTTGTTGTACAGAACACAGTAACAAAGTATGTATCAAAATATAAGTAACAAGGTAGTACATCCTCTAACAGTTCAAGTAATAATATTAGATTTATTTGAAAATGAAGTCTTTTAGTTTCCACTACTAGACAGATGAAACTATCAGTTGATAGTCATGTCATCTGATATGTTTTACTTTAATTTGCGTTCGATCGATAGGTTCAACAAAATAAACACCGTTCAGTACGCATCTATCGTTAACAAACAATTCGAAATCCAACAGTGATAGAAAAATTGAGCATCGCCATTCGAAATAGCATAAACAAGTATCCTACCTAAAGAAATGCAAACCAAAATTAAAGCTTAGAAATCAATAAAATAGCAGTTTTATTATTATTGCAAAAGTAACCAAAAAGAACGTTGAAAATAAAAATTTAAAATCAACAATCTTATGGTCACATCTTCATAATTTATTGTGATTGTACTCCCCCGTATTCGTTTATATCATTGGCTAAAACAAATTTATTATGGTATATTGACATGCATCGTGTCATATAACAAAACATAACGTATGTATTCTATTATAGAATACTCCCACACTGCTATCTATACCAACATGGTTGATATAGTGCTTTACCTAATGATTGTGTCGGTGGAGACTGTAACTTTTAGTGTTTTGTTATCAGTATCACATGTGATTCTTTTGATTTTTTATTGTTTGGGTAGAAGACAAATGAAGTTTAAAGCCTACATTAACATAATTTATAGTTCAAAGTAAATAAAAGCAGTTGTTTTGTAATTTATGAAAAATAAAACAATAGAACAACTTTTACTCTACTAACACAAAAACATATGAAATAAAGGCGTGCTAAAATACTAAACTATAAATTAAATTACCACAGAAAATTAATATTATTATGGTTCAATCATGAGTAGGATATATTTATTGGTAGATAATTCAATTGAATTTAATTTAATTAAACTTATAAAAAACTGCATTATGTTTACAATAGATGTCAACGAATAATAAAATGTATGCAAATTTATTATTCATTGTATGCGTTATTATTCACAGTTTAATTATACGTAAGAAAAAAATGATGTATGACTAATATGACTGTTAATACACTTTGCCCACTCATACTTACCTTATTTATTAAAACTATTTCATTTTTTATATCAAACTATTTCTGACTCATAATATATTGTTATTCTACTACTACTATTACTCCTACTAGAGTAGTACAGTTACAAAATATTTTGTTATTGTATTGTCAAAATCAATATGTTTTTCTTTATGCATAACTACGCAATACATGGTGTTTCAAAAGTGACACCAGTGACGCTCGTGCTTTTGGGATTTGATTCCTTAGTTATCATGATTTTGATAAAATATTAACATTTAAACTTTATTATAAACGAATAATATTAGAAAATAAGATCTTTTACAGATCTGTAATCAATTTAACTTTTGTAGCTCTGATGTATGCACGCATTTGATCACTTTAAATTGTGTGACTATACCTTTATCCTTGTATTAATTCATTTTCGTAATATAATTGTTAGTTTTTCCAACTATATACAGCATGCGGCAGAACCAATTAAGCAGTTTTGAAGAGTTATAAAAAAGAAACCAGAGTATATATGAAAAAAATGTTTTTACCTTCCGTCATCTTTAGGTAAGGAAGGTATTGTCTTTGGTCAAAAAATTCGATGATGAGTTTTTAATCAATAAGCACGTTTTAGGGTCCCTAGAATACGAATTTACTATTTTTACGATGATGTCTGTATGTGTGTGTGTGTGTGGATGTGTGTGTGTGTGTGTGTGTGTGTGTGTGTGTGTGTGTGTGTGTGTGTGTAACAAAATTTTCGTCTGTGATAACTCTAATACTACAGTTACAAAAATTATAATTTTTTCGTATACTTCTTCGTTACATCCATATGAAGAGCTGATTAGATTTTGGTTACAATTGGTCAACCGGAAGTACCGTTATTTGAAGATTTTAACAGTTTTTCTTTAAAAAACTATGTTAAATATAATTTTTTCACATTTGATGTTATTATAAATATTAAAGAATATTTTATTCTCTATACGATTTGACTGCATTTTATACTTAATATTAAATGGATATAGAGTTAAAAAATTATAAAGAAATTAAATTTCATAAAGTAGCCATAGCTATGGAAACAGCTACTATATTAAGAAAATTCTGATTGAAAGATGTCAGTGTCAAGTGAAATTGAGATAGTGTGTTTGTTTATAATTTTACGGAAAATATAGGATCTTTTGCTTTCTGTATGGAATTTGTATAAAATACATACAACTACAACTGCTTTAAGGTAATGTACAAGAAATAATAATAATAAATCTTTTATTTCTGCAGATACATTACACTGTATATAGAAAACGTCACAAAATAATAATTGTCTGTATGAAATTTGCATAAAATACATGCAACTGCCGGAAGGTAATGTACAAGGAATAGAATATTTAATTTAGCAAGGAACTTTCTGTATGAAATTTGTACAAAATACATAGAACTGACGGAAGGTAATGTGCTGGTCACATCAGATTTTTATTTTTGAAATCAGTAGGACTTACCATTTTATAATCATTGATTTTTAAAAATAATGTCTTTAAGATGGCGGCCGTTAGCTGCAATACATTGCTGGAGCCAATTTCTGAAGTTTTGAACAGCCCGTTGACACATTTCGCGGGGTATCGCGTTTACTTCTTCAACAATCTGCTCCCTTAGTTCTAGCAGGTTTTGGGGGCGACGTTTAAACACTATTTCCTTTAGATATCCCCAAAGAAAGAAGTCGCATATGCTTAAATCGGGCGATTGCGCAGGCCACCCCACGTCATCTCTCAAAGACACTAGACGTCCAGGAAACATTTCTCTTAAATTGTTTAGAGAATTTCGGGCTGTGTGGGCTGTAGCCCCATCCTGTTGGAACCAAAAGGCCCCTAATCCCTCTTCTTCAACAACCATTTCCAATCGGGGCTGCAGAAAATTTTGCAACATTGAAACATAACGCCCGGAATTCACGGTCACGATCACGCCTCCCTCTTCAAAAAAGTACGGGCCTATAACGCCAAATTGTCATACGGCACACCATACAGTTAGTTTCGGAGAATGTAGCGGTCTTTCGTGAACAATTTGGGGGTTGTTTTCAGCCCAGTAGCGCTTAGGTGAAAATGTGCCTCGGAGCTGCTGAAGAATGCTGCCTCAGGAGGGATCGCTGCAAGAGTTTCCTTACACAGATTTTGGCGATTGGCGTAGTCTGCTGGGTTCAATTCCTGAACCATAATTATTTTGAAGGGATGCAAATTAAAATTTAAATGCAGAATCCTCCTCAAACTGCGGTCTGAAACCCCCAATGCAATAGCGTGCCTTCGAGCAGAATGTCTTGGCAATTGTTTGACTGCTGCTCTCACTAGCTCCACATTTTCTGGCGTTCTGATGGATCTTCGTCGGCCATGTGTACCTATTCTTAGTGTGCTACCAGTTTCCTCCAACTGCCGAATCCAGAACCGAATTGTGTTCGCAGTAGGAACAGCATTATTTCGCGGAATGTTGAACCGTCACCGAAAAGTTATTTGCGTCGCAATCACATATCGGTTGTTTTCATAAAACGCACGCACGGCAAAGCCACGATGTACTCCGGTCCAAACCATGTTGGGTATTAAAATGAGGATGCCGACAGAACAAAAGGAGACCTAGTGCAGCTGCCTACCCCGGCCTACGCCCGAACACTTGCCCCACCAAACTGCTCAATTGGTTTTGCCGCACCCGTATTAACATAGACCTGGTGATGTTTTATTAGGAACCGAAATGTCGGAATAGGGCTGTTGCAAGAATTTTTATATGCCTCCTAAGTATTAAATTTAAAAAGATATCATTATTTAAATAGCCTCAAATTTGAAATATCACCAAATATCTATTAGATATTTTACAATTAATTTTTGAAATTTGGATATTTTGAAAAAGTCACGTGATCTGAAACAGAATGTGACGTCACAACACATACATCTTCTTCGGCTCCAATTGGTCCCTTATATTGTCAATTCTTTGTGTTTTGTTACAAGTGTTATGATAAATATACTGTCAAAGTTGTCAAACAATTGTCAAATTTTTGAGTTTGGTTAGTGTTAGATAATACATAATTCGATATAAAATGAATAATTTACAGTATCGTATTGTGCCTTCTTGCAAAAATGCGCTAGGAGCAAACCTACTATTGAATTTATAAATATGCCAAAAGATGCGAGGAAAAGAAAATTGTGGCTGGAAGATACTTACCTTGTTTACCGCATTTGTACTAACTAGCGATAGATTATAATTTTGAGGCCTGGATTATTCAGGTCTAATAAATATTTAACGACATATCTTAGTTTTTCAAATCTGTATTCGAATGTTTCAAAATTTACTATTTGTTATTAGTTCTTTGTTAAGCTACGAATTTGATTGTCTAGGATGACAAGAAATTCGGAGAATTCTATGACTAATATAAGTAGAGTTATGCAGTTTTGTCCTTATCTTGAATCTAAACAAAATTTTACAACTCGTGTTAAGCACATAGAAGTAAGATGTACAGAAGAAAATAGCGTAGTGCTTTACTTAACAAATAAATCAAATGAACATTAAAGAGTATCATAAAATCACGGGAACAAAAGACATAAAGTCAACGCCAACTTTATAACAATGTCACGCTGTGGACTTAACAGATAGTAAACGCATTCGCCAGTAACTCTTACACACGTCATGAGCGTAGTTACCAACTTCCTACGGAGGGGCCGCCAAATTTTTCACAATAAAATACACATTGCGCGTAAAATGTTGATCGTAAATTCTCTTAAATATGACATGGGAATCTTCATTGCGCTCTTAAACCAAAATATACTTCATCCGTGGCCACCCAAAAACTTATTGAGTCGTTCAACTTCAAACAAACTAAACAGAGATGTCATATTTTACTTAAATACTCATAACCTAGAAGTCTGGATTCTAAATAATACGAGTACGTATCTATTAATATTTGTAACATAAACTACGTATATACTATCTGAAAATATGGGAACACCTGTAATTACGATAAAAACAGCAAAAAACAACAAAAATATTTGTAAATTTGATATGACTGTTTATTTTAACATAAAACAGAACGTAATATGGAATAGTAGGATTGAAGTCTAAATTTTTATTTAGTCTGAGGCCAACATTTCGCTGTCGCTTCACATTCAGGTAAAACTGTCTTCTGAATGACGATTGTTAATATTTTCATACAATTTTTAATTTTCGACGATAACATTGTGTTTGAAAAAATATATTTGTATTTATTTATTTCTTGTTAACGCCTTCAGGCGCGGACGGTAAATTTTTTGCTGTTTGGGGGGGGGGGGTTGTTAACTAATTAACCATCTAACCGCCATCAGTTGGTCAAAAAGCTTTATATTTTTTTTAATGCAGCACGGTGTTTTTATTGCAACAATTACGAATAGAAAATGTTACTTTGATAATTTAAAAGCAATTTTAAAGCTATGTGCCGAAAAAAGCATACTTTTTTTGTCATAAAATTAGGAATATTTTTAATGTTTATAAAATAACTGTATTATTTATTTTTTACCTTTCGTCATACCTTTATGCTCAAAAAATTCGATACTGAGTTTTTAATGAATAAGCACGTTTTAGAGTCCCTAGAATACGATTTTACTATTTTTGCGATGATGTCTGTATGCCTGTGTGTATGTGTGTATGTGTGTATATGTGTATGTGTGTGTGTATGTATGTATGTGTGTGTATGTGTGTGTGTGTGTGTGTGTGTGTGTGTGTGTGTGTGTGTGTGTGTGTGTGTGTGTGTGTGTCTGTGTGTGTGTGTTTGTGTTTGTGACGTTTTTTTCTCTGACGATAACTCCAACACTACAATTCTAAAAATTATAATCCTTTCGTATTCCTCCTCGTTACATCCTTATGAAGAGCTGATTAGATTTTGATTAGCTAGCTATACAATAACACTGTAAATAGCTAATATAAATAAAAAAATTCCTATAGACAGATGTCGATGTCAAGTGCGATTGACATAGTATGTATGTTTGTATTATAATTTTACTGCAAATACGGAATCAATTCTAAGAAACTTTCTGTATGGAATTTGTATTAAGTACATAGAACTGAGGAAAGGTAATGTACTGGAAATATAGAGTCTTTTGCAAGAAACTGTCTATGGAATTTTTATAAAATACATAAGTCAAAACAAGTGGTCAGTAGCCACAGGACGCACTTCAGAATTCTATTCTAGAAAACAGGCGAATGCGATTTTATTTTTACGAATCCTGCTAGCATGCACTTTAGAATTCCATATTCGCTTTTTGTTCTGGGAATTTTCGGGTTTTATACTATTAAAATAGAAAATATTATCATAATTGTATAATAATAAATATTAAAGAATATTTTATTCTCTGTACGATTTGAATGCATTTTATACTTTATAATAAATGGATATGGAGTTAAAAACTATAAAGAAATTAAATATCTTATATTAACCAGCTATGCAATAACTCTGGAAACAGCTGCTATATTAAAAAAATCTGATTGAAAATTGTCAGTGTCAAGTGCATTGACAGTATGTTTGTGTTATAATTTTACTAGAAATATAGGATCTTTTGTTAGAAACTTTCTGTATGGAATTTGTATAGAATATACACAACTGCCTTGAGGTAATTTACAAGAAATAGAATCTTTTGCAAGGAACTTTTAATGACATTTATACAAAATACATAGAACTGACATCAGATTTATTTATTGTTTTATTTGTTTTAAATTTTATTCCTACTTATTATTTCTTTTTCTTTTCCTCCGTCACTGCTCATTAAATTCTCAACTGGACTGTGAGTTGAACCCGTACGTCAGCTCATAATTTCGTCTTGAGGGTACACGCACACACACGGTCATGTCACCTCGTCACCGGACAACACCGTGACTGCATACCGCGTACCTCTATCCATAAATATTATTTTATTTGCGTGGGAAAGCTGAGATTCAGGAAGACAACGCACGGCGCTATCTACTGTCCACTTGCGAGTTATGGAAGAAAACTATACGCTAAATGTAGGATATCCACAAAGAAAATGCGAGAGTTGCAAGAAAAGAATAATTACCGTTGCTAATAGAATGAGAAAGCTTGAAGCAACTAGTGATACACGCGAGGCGAGACGAGACGAGAAATGTAAAATATCGATCTCGTCTCGTTTTCGGATCTGCAATCTCGATCTCGATCTCGCTCTCCTTCTCGCACATTTTTTTGGGTCTCATCTCGATCTCGCGCGAGAGTCTCGCTGTAAAAATAAGCGCTTGTGCACTACGTATTTACCTCGGTATTTACGTATCAGTTGAACTACAAAAGACAAGTTCGCACCAATCGTTCCGTCTTCCGTGTATTTACAGTCGTATAACTATAATAAGTAGACGAAACACTAAATTCTAGTGACCAAATTATTTCAATACGAACATCTGTTAATACATTCTGTCATCAGTAAAACTAATTAAACATTTAAAAAAATTCTTTTTTGTAACTAAAAGTGTCTACACTTTATCATTAACTATATGCCACTACTTAAGTAAGATTTACTCATAAGGAAGCGCTACACTGAGAACCCGCTAACAACCAATCACTCCGCTTCACTCTGTGTTGGCTCCTATCGACGCTTTTTTACTTTTTAGGGACGACAAGAATTTTATTAACCGTAGTTTTAACTGGGATGAATTAGAGGCTGAAATGTTGGAGAAAAACTAGTTCTCTTAGATGCAAAACCGATTTAGTCTTTATTTTGCATTTCCTCGCTCTGCGACTCAAAAAAATATAGTCAATTCATATAATTTTCACATTCACGTGTTCTATGCACGAATTACCGTTGACTCCACTCCCTGTACGGTGCATTTTTCATTGAATTTACGAATCAAAGCTAAAATGTTACAAATAATTTTTATTGCGAGACTCTCGCGAGAATCTCGCGAGATATCTCGCTGCTCGCAGTTGTTATATCGATCTCGCCTCGAATTTTAAATTGCAATCTTGCTCTCGTTCTCGTCTCGCATAATGCAACGAGACAAGACGAGATGCGAGAGTACTCTCGCCTCGTCGTGCAACACTAGAAGCAACATATGTATATCTAGCCAGGACTCGGAAGAAGAGTGAGACAACTCGAAAAATTCGAAATAAATATTTGGCGTCGGTCGGGATCGAATCTGTTTCCCCAGATTCGCGACGAGCAGGGCCGACCCGATAGGTGAGGCGACCGCCTCAGGCGCCGGATTTAATCAGGCGCCAAAACGACATACTAAAAATATACAATTTTAATAAACAGCCGAAAAATTTCTTAATAATATAATGCACTTATAACATTTGTTCCTTTTTCTGCATTCTTGATGTTCAATGACTTTTTATATTTAAATATTAAATATATTTTGAAATACATAGAAATTTCATGTTAATTAAGCCATAATTTTTCTCTTACACCCGTTGCCATCAGGGCCGCTCCGTGCGGGTGGGCAGGTTGTGCCCTGCCCAAAGGCGCCTAGACTTTGAGGGGCGCTGTTTCAAGACAGTAAAGTAAATAACAGTAAATTTTTATAAAATGCTCTTATTCGTAAATACAAAATTGCTATAAAACTTATAAATTAATGTGAAGGAAGTGAAAATATATTTTTTAATTTGTTTGCATTAGAGCTCTAGTTATAAGTAAAATAATTATCGTACCAATCGGTTCGTTATTATTCTAGCATTGTTATATTGAAATAATAAATATGAAAATGTTGATTACAACAATGAATATATTGATTATAACTCAAGAATATTGATTACATGAATGGATCCCACAATGAATCCTATATTTAAATACCTACCATCATTTTGCGAAGAATTAAATGCACATAAATCCTGAAATCTGTTGTAAAATTGTTGATTACAACAAACGATTTAGATTATAACCTATTGATTACAAGAATGAATCCAGGAAAATTTCAATTAAATCTATCATTTTTGAAGAACAAAAAGTTTTGTTTAATCTTTAATTTGCAAATTTTACATCATTAGGGGGAAGGGGCGCTAAAATATAACATAACACAAAGGCGCCTTATACACGGAGCAGCTTTGGTTGCCATATTAATTTGAATATGGTGTTTCAAAATATTGGGTTTGGTCACATGAAAATAATAAGTAGATGAGGTTTGCTTCTATTGTTAATCAAAAACATTATGAGTTATTTTTTTTTTAAATAAAAGGTGCCGTTTTGATACTTGCCTTATGATAGACTAAAACGAATTTGAAATAACTGATAACTGTTTAATACTATTAACAACGATCCTGTATTTGTGAATTGTGTGTGGTGAAGACGGAATGCATCGCACTGGCTTCTAAGAAGCAAAATATAAACTACCAGAATGAAAGCTAAATTAATGTGTTTAGTGACAAACGCAACAAAGGAAGCACCTACGGTACTTATGTAACAATATGTTATGCCGCATTATATGTGATATTACCGTGAACGCGGTACAACAAAGCTAAAAACTCCGCTTATTTTATTGTACCTATGTTGAATATGCTTTTAAACATGATTTGTTTGGATGTAATGTACGATATATTTTTATTAATTACTTATTTTACTTATTTCACGTAAATTTTAATTACCACGCTACTGTAACTAATAACATGAGATACTACATAACTGTTTTAATAACAAAGCACAGAAATATATTCAATTTTCAACTTCTTAGCGTTTATTTCTATTCCTCGGTGCATCCGCATATTTGCATGCCCGTCTCCACTTGGCATACTATAAATCAAAAAGTTTAATGTAAACAATTTTTTATTGATCTAGAAATCATGCTTCTTCCCACAATTTATATATATATATATATATATATATATATATATATATATATATATATATATATATATATTTGTTTTAAAATGTAAAACAACATATATTTTGTACAAGATTTATAATTTTATTAACTATGACAATGTTAAACTTAAAGTCCAACTCTAAATTCGCATATTATGTTTGGTTTTGAAAATTTTACTTCCAAATCTTAAATTAATGTAAGTACTAAACTAAAATTGTCAAAATTCTTTGTACAACAAAACTTTTTAACAAATTTTAAAATCCTGAGGATGGTTTTAAATAAACCGAAAGCTTGACTTCATTAAAAAGAGTGTCGAAATTATTTCTGCCCACTAAATTTCATTTGACTGTCAAAAACCCGCTTTAAAGTTTGTCTTCTTAACTACTCGAACCAGTCGCGAGTACTCTGCACATCTATATATATATATATATATATATATATATATATATATATATATATATATATATATATATATATATACATATATATATATATATATATATATATATATATATATATATATATATATATATATATATATATATATATATATATTACAGGGTGTCTCACAACTCGCGCCCCAGACGAAACTGACACTTGCCGATGACAATAGGTTGCCAACAAATAGAAGAAAATAATTTGCGGCTGCTTGCATAACGGAGTTACAAGTCTTTTTAATCCACCAATCCCGGAAGGATATCTTGAGGTGTGATGATATTATTATAAAATAAAACTGGTTGCTAGGTTTTAAAAATACTACTAGTGAGTTACAAAATTTGTTTGACTTACTGTAATTTTGACACTTTAGAGTTGACTTTTCACTGTCAACAAATTTAGGTTAGCGAAGGTGTTATCCGAGATCATCATTTATATCGTACAGTGCAATGTGTTGTAGCAGCTGTGTAAAATGTGTTAAACGAAAATATTATTGTCATTTGAATTCTTTGATATTAAAACAAATTTAATTTGACACTGACATTTTTCGAAAACTACAGTCGCCCTCACATTTTAAAGAAGATTTGATTTGTATAAAACCCTAGTAACGTAGAATTACGGCAAACATACGATAAAGGTGTAGGTCTCTGATTGGTCAATTTTAAGACGTCTTTTCTCGAATATCTTATAAGCTAGATATTTTTTCTTCGAAATTACACATCCGAGTGCAGTCTCGTGTTTCCTCATTCGCTCCGGGGCGCGACTTGTGACCTATATATATATATATATATATATATATATATATATATATATATATATATATATATATATATATTACGTAAGCCTAAATTAATGTAATTATGTAAATCAGAAAAAAATTCTTTAAATTTTGATTTATATAACGTTTTGTCAGAGTATATTGAACAATTAGAAGAAGCAAAATTCACAAAAGTTATAAAACAGTACTTGCTAAGACACTGCTTTTACACAATAGAAGAAGAATTTTTAATTTTTAATCATTCTATATGACATCAGGTTTCTTCTTCT